>OU026153.1:121418700-121574182 GCA_907269105.1 Volucella inanis | reverse complement strand
GAAACGAAATAGCAACGAACTATTTCTCGATTCTTTTGGATTGTCCATTGAATTCGTTGTCTTTGTAATCCTGCTTGTGTGGTTGAGACGGGTATCGTTGGGTTGTGGGTATGGTTGGGCTATTGCCGATGGTTGCTCTTTCGTGTTCCCCGATCAGTGGCCCATCTAAAAAGTGGCCACTAACAGTTCGTATGCTTTCATCGCCAGTGTCGCCTCCAGGTGAGGATTATCAATATTCATATATTTTTGTATCTCTATGTTTGATATGGGCTGTTGACTTGCAGTTTTCCTTCAAATGAGAGAAAGGCCACTCCTACTCACTAACATGCTTCCTTGTTGCTAGTTTAGGGTGTAGGATTTTGATTTTGTGTTGTTTGGTCCGCGGGTTGTTTACTATTTCCCAACTTCCCGGTATATCTACCGAGCGTTCCTCCATCCACCACCTGAGGACGCAAATCCTAAGTATATAACACCTTCTGAGAGGTATCCCCATACCGCGCAAGGGGGAGTCAATTTGAGCTGAAAATGACGGCAGTATACGCACTACAATCTACTTTAGCGCTAGTTTATAAAGTCTTGTTATATTATTTCTATTGTTTGTTCTCATATTAGGCATCTTTAACCTATTTTCAGTATTGAGCGTACTATCGCTGTTGTTGTTAATGTCACAGATTATTGTATGGCTCTGGCTGTTTTAACGATTTAGGCGTTATTATGGTGGAGGATCAGGATCACTGTTACTTTTTCCTGCCTTCAGACTTGTCTCATTTCCTCTACAAGGTGCTGGTATTTTTTTTGCTTCTCCCGTTAGTACTCTGGTAGTACTCCGCTATTTGGATCTCCGATGTCTATGAGCAAGGTTTGCCTTTTTTGTTTTTTTACCAAGATCAAGTCTGGTCTGTTATTTCCAACTAGGTGGTCACTTAGTCTTATCACAGTTCGGTCAAAGTAAAGTTTGTAGGTGTTACTTTCCAAAACAGGTTCAGGGTTATATTTATAGGAAGGATTTTTTTTTTATAATCCCGCGCGCGCACCAAGGGGATATGAATACCCTTTTACTGGTACTCCACGGCGCGGGCGGTTGGTGTAGTAGTTTGAAACTCAGGTGTATTAGATTTCGATATTTTTCCCAGAGGTGGTTGTCAAACTGGACGGGACGAGCAAGTGCATCCTCAACCAGTGGGTCTCAGTACGTGCTAGTTGTTGGTTCGTTACATTTAGCTCAGCCAGAAACCACTCCAACATCAGTGTTATGCCTTCATGTCAGAGTTGACGCCGACGGGATTCTCATATTACTACATGCAAATTCTACGAAAAGACTTTTTCAGAGACTCTTTAGGTAGTCTGTCGCTGCCAAGGATGTGCATGCCCCTGTTATATGGTTGCTGGCGGCAACCTCAGTACATATTGGCAATGATTTCTTAGCGTTTGACATATCTACGTCAATATGAGGTCGTTGCAGCATATGGGCATGTCTGCCATGGATCACCTCGTTCTTCCACTCATGCATTTTGCGTTAGGTGTAAGCAGAGTCAGTCTCGAATTCATTTTCACCGATATTCTTAAGATTAAAAGGTGTGTAGTTCTTGTCACTTCTGTTTATTGCCTGATGTTAAGCAGTGCCTTGGCTGTTAAAGTATATGCGGTGTTGTTTTAATTTGCGGCACATATGACTAATGTTTATCAGACTGCGTTCGTCTAGGCATCTAGGTAACGTAGTTCTTTCTAGAGAGGACATAGTATGATGGACTTCGTACTTTATCAATAGTCTTCGTGTGGACCTTTCAAGATCCTCAAAGTCCAAATGTATACATCAGGACAGGTATTGCAAAGGTGCTAATCATTAATCAGATTTTTTCCATTGAGCTTAGAATGAAGTAAGTCTTTCGAAACTTTTTGTTTTATATCTTTGTGTTGTACACGTTGGGCTTTTTTAAGACGTAGTAACTTGTATGTTTCATTCTGATTCAAGGCTTCCACCATTTCTTCAGTTAAAAGCTCATAATCTCTTTGCAGCAATTGTCTCTGGACAACACTTACTCGTCGGTTTTTATCGATCCAAAATAATGTCTGTCTTTTAATGTAATTTAAAGACAAAAATTTGAAAATAAGACTTTTAGGAAAGGAATAGGCTATGGAAAGTACAAATTTTTTGCATTCGAACATGGAACGAACTATCTTGTAATGGAAATTCATAAATAGGGACTTAAGTTGAGAACTATCAGAAAAAAAGTGTCGATAAGACACATTAATCTTCATTCCGTGTTCGATTGCAATATGTGATATACATATTAAGGCGGCTGGGTGCTGTACTGGAAGTTGTGGGAGTTCTTCTGCGGATCTTCCCGCTGTTTGAGCTGATGATTCGTCGCTAGTGGAACCCGTTGAACTTGAGTCTGGCAGTAAGGCTACTTTGGTGATTGGTCGCATATACTGACTCTAGGCGGTGCGAACAGTCACCACGCGCACCTTACAGTCAGCACCTGGTTGCACCTGAACTATTTGGGCAAGAGGCCAGTGGCCTAGTGGTAAACGATCATTTATTTAAAGCACCAACGCTCCTGCATGAATGTTGGGTGTCTCAAAACACCATTTAGAACGGCGCTGTAAGTGGTTCAGGCACTCTGATTGCCATCGGCGCCAAAAGTGATTGTGCATTCGACGCACCATTTCCCAATGATTGCGAGATATCCGTGAAACATAAATAATAATATGGTCGCAATAGTTCAGATCAGACAAAACGAAGAGGCCCTCTCCTGTTACAAGATGACCTGGGTTCAATGCATTGAAGTCTGCTGGATAACTACTCAAAGCGCAAAGAGGGCGTGTATTCATGCATTTTTCGATGCTGGCAAGTATGGTCGCGAATTTCTTGTACATAAATATGGACTCACCGACGTATTTATAGTTGGTGACAAGTGCCCCGTCTGGCATTGAAGCGAGTGAAAGCCGCCATAAACGCAGCTGTGATAAGGAAGTAACCACTTCTAAATGTGCTGCCCTCGATGGCATGCAGACAAAAACTGCAACGTATCCCTCCTGCAAACGAACGCCTCGTTCTGCCGATAGTCTTAGTTTAAACGGTCCCGCATAGTCTACGGCAGTTTTTAGAAATGTCCACACGGACGAGCTGCGAATCGTGCGCAGCGGATGTGTGAAAATATTTCAGTGCGAACAAGAATGCGTCCACCCAGAATCAAAACAAAACTTACCAAGTAGCTCCACGTCAGCGACATGGGTCCATGTCGTAGCTTGGTAGCAAGCCATGAGTGACGGAACAGTAGAATTGGATGCTACTCTTCATAGGCAAGAAAACCATTATGCAAGCGATCACCAACTCTCAGCAGTTCAAGCATATCCAAAAACGAAGCATGGTGATGCAAGGGACTGGTATGACTAACTTGATTTTAGCTAAGCAAAACCTTGATGTCTTCTTTAAAAAATTGGATCGTGCAGCTCAATACAGCAACCGCTCCTAGTCGCCGCTAGTCCTCTAGCCTCAGCCCTCACCGTCGCTGCCAATAGAAAATGAAAGCAAGCACCCGCACTAGCCGATCGAAAGACCTGTACTTGGAAAGTCAATCTTACCAATTGCTTCGTCGAACAGCCACCAAGGTCACAGTTTCCGCTGGTCGGGAATCTCTGATGATAAACTGGTCTTCTCCTTCGGCTATTTTTCAGGATCTAGCACGAGCCATGCCGGCCCGTTAGACCACACTGTTGACTATGCCAATTCTTTTGTAGTAAAATCCCGTGTTGCGCAGTCTGCTGTTAGGTCTTGTGATTGTCAGGTGACCGCAGGTGTCAGGTGATTGTTGGCCTCTCCGAAAGCGTCAGCGCTACCCAACACATCGTCTACGTAAGTGCGTTTTGTCAACAAGGTGGCACCTAAAGGAAACCGTTCTAATTCCGCGATTTCGTTCAGAACATAGATCGACGCAAAAGGGGCAAACTTCGTTCCGTACATTACCGTGAGAAATCGGAAATAGGTTAAGGGAAAGATGAATCATTAAGCCACAATATTAACTGACGGTTGAGATCTGATTTTCTTACTCGAATCTGGCGAAACATCTTCACGATGTCCCCAGTAAAAGCAAACTGAAAGAATATAAACCTGAGTAGCACGATCCATAAATCTTGTTGCAATTTAGGCCCGGCTAAGAGAACATCATTAAGATATGAGCTGTTATTCGTGGAGTGCGGCTGAACGGAGACTCAGCTGCAAGGTGTGTGCTACGTGTTCACTAATATAAGATTTCTCCGACACGGCGTCAAGGAGTGCTCGCACTTGCATTGATCGTCCATTCGCGGTGCGAATTATTACCAATTTATTTTTATAATCCCGCGCGCGCAACAAGGGGATATAAATACCCTTTTACTGGCTTTTCTCCAGGGTGCGGGTGGGTGGTGTAGTAGTTTGAAACTCAAGTGTATTAGGTTTCGGTATTTTTTCAGAGGTGGTTGTCAAACTGGAGCCAGTGCATCTTCAAACTTTCCCAGCTCGAAAATCACTATGTAAGTTGCGCAGGCAATTGACACACAACCCTAATCTCTTCTCTTGGTTTTTACGATCTACCATGGAAATCTTTTTAAAGTAATCGCAAAATGCCAATAAATGTCCGACCCCGCACTGCGGACAGGGTTCACTAGACCGATGATTTCTCTCGGAGGCAACATTTACCGAAGTCACACGCAATATTTTGCTCTTTCCCCCAAGAGTTCTGTCCTTTAGCTCGAGCTTTTGAGCATTAGTTAGCGATTGCAATAAAATTTCAACGAAGTTTACAATTTCATTCCATTCGGGAAATTGGGCCGAGTTATTCTGGGACGTTTCCTAAGACTCCCGAGTTTTTGCATCTAATTTGGCGGTTACAATGTCAACGAACCAATCGTCTCATGACTCCGATGCGCGCCCGTAGTTTGGAGTCAATCTACACGCCTTTTCCACGATGTCCAGTAAGCATGACCAAGCATTAATGCTTGGCTGATTAAAGACATGAGTCATGTACTTTTTTCAAAATGTCGACTACTAAAAAAGATCACACTTTCCATAAAACGTAATAGGCTTTAATTGGTAAAAGATGACCTACCGAATCTGCGTTCACCTGTCTAGATGGACCTGCGGTTTGTTCATTTCAGCTTGAATTCGAGCGATTGCTTCGGTGAAGGCCCACTCTACTTTCTCGAGCACATTGGCTACTACGTACTCGGAAGCCTCGAACACCTTATCCCCGGTCCACACTACTAGTTCACTATGGGTTTTCATAAAACGTTCGCAGTAGGAGATAATTAGATCACGATGCGCGTCTCACACACCTTTTGTGAGATTTCCGGAGCCCATCTTTATCGTGTTTGTGATAAAGTTCATAAATAAACGTCCGTCTTCAGCCTGATTAGCCAAAAGCAAATCTAAATCAGCCATGTCTTCACTTATTTTTGGTGTTGAATTATTTTTCAGAAACGGGTTTTTTTTTATCACCTTACCGTCGGCACGATAGGCTTGCAAAAAAAAAAAGAAAAATAAAACAAACAACTCAAGTTAACTGTGTCCTCGGTCAGACCACTTTCGGCGCGATGGGCTTATATCACAACAAAGCGATTCGAGTCAAGTTAATGTATGTACGTGTACGACTAATTTACGCTCCGCTACCACAGATGGTAGCGGAACAACAAGGAAAAACAACAAAAATTGGCCCAAAACTAACCGAGGGAGCAAAGAAAAATTCGTAGACTAACTCATATATTTTGATCTCATTCTTTTCCGCTTCATATGTTACATAACTCTCCTACTTTTGTTACAGACAAGAATCAGGACTAGTCTCAATTTTATGGATCCATATATCCATGTAAATCATCTTTTTGATACACACGTCCCAGTAACCACTGGAACGGCAACAGAAAAGACAAGGGCTTGGTTTACTTACAATATTAGGGTGTTAATGATGCAACGTGATCAGGCTTACCGTCAATGGAAACGCTTTAGGATAGACGAGCTCCACCAAGTCTACAAACAACTAAGAAACAGCGTTGCCTAGCTACTAATTCTGATGGTCGAAAACTGTGGTTTGTTAAAGAGTTTTGCATAATCAAATAAATATATAATACCTATTTTTATTCAGTCTGGATTTCGTGCCAAGTATAGCTGTATAACTGCACTAATGAGCGTGGTAGAGGATATAAGAGAGAATCTGGATAAGGACCATGTCACCTTTTTGGTCCTTCTAGATTTCTCGAAAGCTTTTGATATGGTTGACCACTCCACTCTTATTTATAAATTACATCACTACTTTAATATGTCTTCTTCTGCTAGAAGATTACTCTCGCCATACCTTAGAGAAAGAAAACAGGTCGTGTCTCTGGAAGGCGTTCTATCAGAATTTCTTCCTTTGCACCGAAGCGTTCCCCAAGGGTCGATTTTGGGACCTCTTCTGTTCTCAATGTATGTTAATGACATAAAATCCGTTATTATGAATTTGTCAAAGCACCTTTATACGGACAATATTCAAATTTATAGAAGTTGTGCCCTTGGATTAAAAAAACTGCGTTAATGATATGAATGAATCTCCAAGGAATTTTGAAATGGGCGTTGGAAAATAGCCTAGAACTAAACGCAAATAAATGTAAGTGTTTAGTTATTTAAAAAAAAAAACGTTTGAACTTATCTTATTTTCCATCTATAATGCTAAACAATTTACCAATAGATTTCGTCGAATCGTCCAAAAACCTATGCATGGTATTCAACAGAGTACTGACATGGAATGACCTTATTAATACTATAGTGGGTAAAGCGTATGGTGTTCTCCGAACGTTGTGGATAGACCAAAAGTTTACACCACTGAGAACAAGGCTTATGCTTGCCAAAGCTTTGGTTATACCTGTATTAATTTATGGATGTGAAACTTTCTGTAATTGTGATAATGAAGCTTAGTTAGCTTCTTACAGCACCATCACATATCGCACTTGACAAAAAACGTGTTGGATGTCTTTCCAGAACTTTGTTGAATACATTCACACCCTCAATTCGCTTTTTGACATAATAAAGACGAAACAATAAAATCCAGTTTTCGGCTTCTAATAGATCTGTTTGCTTAATTCTTCCACAATTCTTTCGCCTAACATCTAAGAGATAATTTTTTATTGCTGCCATTCCATTTGGGAATTCACATCCGTGCAACCTAAGAGAGCTGAATGACACACGCAGATTAAGGAGCGAGTTATATCTTTTTTTCTCGAATCAAAGCACTTAGATTTTAACTTCCCCATTCCTTTTTGAGTTTTTTTTTGTCTCTAGCGTTCTCAACTCAATTTAAATAATTTTTCTTATATTCACCTGATTTTTTTTTTTTTTAATTGTTTTACTTTTATATTAAATTATGTATATTATAAGTGTATTCTTACTGTGATAGATGTTTATAATGATAAATAAATAAAAAAAAACTAAAATCCTACCTTTCTACATAGATATCTATGTAAACATGTGGATATTCTGTAAGGGCTAAAGGATATTACAATATAATAAAATTTCTATTGTAACTTAAACGTATGAGTGTTTAAATTTATAACTATTATATGTATATTTTTTTGTGTAAAAGAATAACGGGAAAAACTTTTACTTCAAGGAATATGGTATATTGTGTATCTATATTTTGTAATAAATGAGTATATAATAATAATTTCTGTGTGAGGAAAAAGTTGTTTTCCAAAAACTAAAGAGGAGAAGAAAAATCTTTTAATAACAATTTGTATCAAAAAAAAAGATAAAAACAAAGGAAAATCTGTTAAAAACAAAATATTTTGTGTTAAAAATTTTTTACAAAGGGTGTCCCGGTTTAGCAGTATAGTATAATCATTTAAAGGCATATTCCTTAACTTCCGCGGAAAAAAAAAAAAATTCACTTACAGCCCCTCAAACTGGGTGACCTCTAATTTGGAGGAGTAACCACTTTAAACTTTGTAACTTCTAAACTAGTACAGGTACAAAAATAGTTTAAGACATTTCGAAAAGGTAATAAAGTAGTGCATAAAAGTCTTAAATGCTTTGTGTACATCTGTGCAGCAACAAAAAAGTTATGGCTCGTTAATTTTTTTTACAATACTTAAAATGCATTTTTCTTAAAATTTTTACTTAATAAATTTTCTGAAATTTATGAAATTTTTATTCTTGCTAAATTTCCTAAAAATTATGTTTTGAAACTTCTTTACGTACGATCAACAGATTTTGTAGTAAAAGCCATTTTTTGTCAGAAAAAAATGGCTAACAAGGAGTGTACCTATTGAATTACTCATAAAATGTCTTTGATATTTTTTTTGGTCCTGAGAAGGACCTTTTTGAAACAGTTTATTGAATGTTTATAGTAATTTTTCGAAGTGCCTTCCTTTCATTTGAATTCACTTTTCTGTGCGTTTAACTATTTCGGAAGGCGGATTAAGGGGCAGCAAAATGCTTCTCATCTCTTCTGAACCGGCACTAATATTTTCTTGGAGATCTACCTGACGCGACATTTCTCTAAAATAAACCTTTTCTTTTGTAGCACCCCAGAAGAAAAAATCCATGGGTGTTAGGTCAGGAGATCTGGGTGGCCAAGGGTTGGGGTCTAATCGACCAATCCACCGTTGGTTAAAAGTATAGTTGAGGAACGAATTTACCTCGCTGCTAATGTGACATGGTGCTCCATTTTGTGAAAAGAACGTCGCCCTTCGCTGAACAAGAGGAACATCCTCAAGGAAGTCCAGCAATCGTTCTCTAAGAAATTCCAGGTAGTAATGGTAATTAACTATTTGTGAAGGAACGTGTGGGGCTACTAATGAGTTTCCTATCAATATAGCCCAAACACTTGCGCTGAAACGCCTTTAAAAAAACAACTAATTTTTAAAAAGTTGCTTATAATTATCAAATTCTTACCTTTGGAAGGATGTTGTGCGTATTAAATGGGGATTGGAGTCTGACCAATGGTGCAAATTAATGTTTATAAAGAATTGCCCGTCTTCTGCATGTTTGCGCAGTAGACATTGGCAAAATTCCGCTCTTCTTTGCGCATCACCTGGTAGTAAATCTTGAACCGGTGCCAAATGGGTGTAATCCATTACTCTGTAGAGTCTAGTGACGCAAAATCTCGTGCTCAACTTCTGCCACCGCTGTGTCTGAACGTTCTTCTCTTTTTTGCTGCAGTTGACCCAGTATCAACGAGGCGCTGATACGTATCAGCGAGTTGCTGGATGCACGGTGTTCTACGATTTGGGTATAGTCGTACAGTCGTCTTACCAGTTAAGCGTTTTCATTGCAAAACCCGTATATAAACATTATTTTTGCGAAATCATGTTTTGAATACATTTTCTGGAAATCAACTTATCAATGGGCTGTTCACTTAAAGAGCAAAATGTCGATTTTAGATCAGTTGAAAAAAAATTTCGGTATATTTGCAAAGCTCTGGTATGTCACAATGCCGAATTGAAAAAAAGAGTAACAAATAATTATCATTAGGGATGTTTTAAAATAATGTGTGACATCCATTTTCTATTTTTGATTTCATTTGGATAAAGTGCTTTATGTTCTCCTTTTTTTATTTAATTTGTGTCGAATGGTATGGAATTCAGGTGAGTTGATTTATTTTTGATAGATTTTTTAGCTTTTAATTTATTTTTTGTTTGATTTTTGTCATTATATTTATATAATATTATAATATTATTTCCTTGAACTCATTTTCTTTAGTATGTTTGTGTGTATGAATGCGGATCGTAGATGGGTTGCTTTTACTTTTTTTTTCCAGTAATTAATTTCTATATTTGTTGATATTTCATGGAAATAAAATGTATTGAATCGGGTTTAAAGTTTTACTCTGTGTGAAAGTTTAATCTATTTTATAATTTTGTGGTTTCTAATTAGAATCTTATGAACTAATTTCTGTGGGATGAGAAGGGTAAATTATGTTGCAGACTTGTGGACTGTATGCTTTTGTCTCTAAAAGTATAGGGTTTTCCAATAGGGACTTGACAACTTTGAATTTAATTTGTGAACGCACTCTTTCACTAATCATCAAACTGTCACTATCAATTTATTCACTTAACTCAACATTTTCATCATAGTAAGGTACACTAACGAGCAACGTCTGCATATTATAAAAATTTTCTACAGATATTCGGAGTCGGTGACTGCAATTTTAAGAGCGTTAACTCCAATTTTCGGTCGTAATTATCGCCCTAGTAGACAGGCAAAAGCAAGATTGTTGTGTGATGTTGCCGTGCCAGTGAGACAACGGGTTGGTCGAAGTGTCGAAAATATCGCTGCCGTTCAGACGTCCGTAGCAAACGATCCAAATCATTCAATTCCACGGCGTTCTCAAGAATTATGCATCGCTGAGACCACATTATGGCGTATTTTGCGTAAGTATCTTGGTTTACACCCCTACAAGATCAAGCTGATTCAAGAATTCAAGCCGATGGACCATTTGAAGCGACGTACGTTCTCCGATTGTGTTCTGGAGAAGATGCGCCAGTGACGAAGCTCATTTTTGGCTCAATGTGTTCGTCAATAAGCAAAATATGCGTTATTGATCGGGTGAAAACCCACATGTGCTTCATGAATCACCACTTCATCCACAAAAAATTAATGTTTGGTGTGGTTTGCATGCCGGCGGCGTTATTGGGCCATATTTTTTCGTCGACGATAATGATCGTAACGTTACTGTGAATGGTCAGCGTTATCGCGCCATGATCACCGATTAATTTTGACTCCAATTGGAAGATATGGACTTGGACAACATGTGGTTTCAACATGATGGTGCCACAAGCCACACAGCACACGCTACAATCGATTTATTGAAGAGTAAGTATGGTGAGCGTGTTATCTCAAGACATGGGCCAGTCGATTGGCCGCCTCGTTCGTGGAAGAGCTCAGAGCCAACATTGAACGCGAAGTAGCGGCCGTTTCGACCGAAAGTGTGGCCGAGTCTTTGAAAATTGGGTCCAACGAATCGACCGCTGCAAACATTCATAAATGTTTTGATTGTACTTCAAGTCCGGAATAATGTTTTTGAAATATCTCAAATGGTTTGCCTTTTATTTAAAAAAAAGTTGTCAAGTCGTTATTAAAGTTACTGCGTCTTGTTCCTTGGCATATCAAATTATTATGTTTGTAAGCTAAGTTAGATTAATTTGAAAATATAAATATTAATGAATTTATTATGAGTTTGATTTCCTATTTTAAAAATTCTTATTTGTAATTTTGAGTGTTGATTTATGTTGAGTTCATATGTTGAGTGTTGGTACGAATATTTTGAATAAATACTAGTATGTGCTGGAATTATTTTATATTAAAGTTAAGATATTAATATGTAGTTTAACTCGGTGGTTTGTGTTGTTAACTCAAGTATTGAATTCTTCCAGAACGATTGCCTCCTCGATCTCCTGTAGTGCCAATGTCATGAGTACGGTCGAGGACGGGCCATTTGGCAGCACAATAGATTCTTTCCAGTTTACATCAAATTAGGTATGTGTTGATTTATTAGTATTAATAAACTAATAATTGTAGAATACTCATTTAAGCTTTGCGTTTATTGCAATCCTGTATTAAAGAAATTTTTCGGCATTGGACATATTTTTGATATGTGCCGTTTTATTTGTGTTGTTTCATGACCACTCGTACCAAGTTATCGGATATTGGGTGTAATTTCAGCTTAAGACTCCATTTCAATGGGGGAAGCCGTTCATCTTTAATTAATATTAGGTCACCTTCCTTTATCTTTGTGTCTGTTTGTCAAGCCTATTTCGGTCGCTATTGAAGTCGGGCGAGGTACTCGTTGTTCCACTGCTTCCAGAAAGATTGGGCCAGGGTCTGTATTTTCTTCCAGCGCTCAAGGTGGGAAATTTTTTCTAGTGGTTAGTGGTTCTCCCACGAGAAAGTGGCCGTATGTCAAGGTGTTAAGGTCATCAATATCGTATGATTATGGACATAGTGGTCTAGAGTTCAGACACGTTTCTACCTGTGCGAGAAGCGTGGTAAGTTCTTTAAAGGTCAGAACCTGGTTTCCAGCTACACTCTTGAGGTGAAATTTTAGAGATCTTACCCCTGCTTCCCATAGACCTCCAAAGTGCGGAGAAGCCGGGGGAATAAAATTCCACTTAGTGTCTTCGTTGACGAACACATCTGCCATATTTATATAATCCAACTTCGCTTGTTTGAGTTGACGTTTTAACTCATTGTTACTTCCTACGAAGTTTCTACCAATCAGTTCCTCGCAATTTCCCCTCCGAGCAACCAATCTCCTCATAGGTCAACTCCGGTAAAGGTAAATGGCTTCGAAACCATTGGTTAAGTTTTAGGGAGATTTAAAACAAATTTAAAACAAATATTGCAATGGTGAATGTGCTTCTTGACACTTTTCAGATTAAAAATTCAAAACTGTTGGCGTATGTAGGCAATCATTTTTTGATTACCGCCGTGAAGTGTTTTTTTCGTGAGCATCAGCGATAATGTTTTTCGTTAATTATGGTTTCGAAGAAGAATCGGGTGTTTTGGATGAAATGGAAGGGACGAGTTGAAAAGTCTTCCATCAACTCGTAGGATTCCTTCCGCGTTTCAAGACGGATTGAGTGATCCTTTAGGTTTGTCATTTTCCTTTTCTTCAGCGAACATTTCCTTTTGTGTTAAACAAATGACCCTT
Source organism: Volucella inanis (assembly GCA_907269105.1). Classification (NCBI taxonomy): domain Eukaryota; kingdom Metazoa; phylum Arthropoda; class Insecta; order Diptera; family Syrphidae; genus Volucella; species Volucella inanis. The sequence goes on along the minus strand of OU026153.1, from coordinate 121,561,523 downwards.
GTCAGCGTCTTTTAAATTTCTAGCGGTGTTAAAATGCCTGAATTCTGTTCCACGTAAATTAATTTCCACGTAAACAATAGGCAATTACTCGCAATGCCCTTTGAAGTGTTAAAAATTTTGCTAAAATTTCATTAATTAAATTATTATTTTTTTTTTTTGCTTTCTACACAAAATTGGATTTTGCTTCGATGGAATGTTTTTCAAAATGGCATTGTTGGCCAATTTATGGACCTGGGAAACACGATTTGCAATGAAAGTTTTCCATTTAACGGAGAAGCTCTTATCTAGCATAAAGTGATGACTGAGTCGGTTCACGCATATACATCAGCTGCTTCTAACTTCAAGATTTTTGCCATTTCATGAAGACATTTAGCCATCAGTACCGCTCCGCATAGCTCCAACCTCGGTAGTGTAATTGTCTTTAAGCAATCCACTTTCGTCTTTGAGATTATCAGATGCATATATGTTTCGTCGTTTCCATCCAGTACACGTAAGTAAACGGCTGCTGCTTATGCTTTTTCTGACGCGCCACTAAACCAATGGACATCAAGCTTCTTAATGGTTTTGTCAGTGTTAATCCAACGGCGAATCTGGACTCGTTCAAGTGCTGATAATTCTTTTCGAAATACTACCCATTCCTTATCCAGTTCCAGCGGAATCGACTTATCCCATTCTAATCCTCTACCCTAAAGCTGCTGCATAAATATTTTTTCCTTGATTGTGCAGAGTGAGACACATAGGGTCATAGAGGGTCATAGAGCTTAGCTATTGTGGATAAGATGGATCGTTTTGTGACTTCGATTTCCTTCAACTGCACGACTTGGAAAGAGAAATCGTCTGGAATGGGCAGCCACTTGATGCCAAGCGTCTTTACTTCACTTGTTTCTACAAAAGATAATGAAAAGTCTACTGCTCGCTGCTGGAATGTTCTGCAAAACCTCTTCTGAGTTGCTGACTTGCTTGCGTAGTTGGAAACCTTCAGTTTGCAAAAGGCTTCTTACTTCTTGGAGTTTGTGTTGGGTTTCCGCAATAGTATCAGCTCGACTGATAACATCGTCAACCTAGGTCTCTTCACTGATGGCGTTAGTGGCAGAAGGATATTTGTATGTTTCGTCCTGTGAAATGTACCTGCAAATGTACCCTGATTGAAAGATATGGGGTTGATGCCGTACCAAAAGTTACCGTATTCAGGCGATACATCCGTAAATAATGGCTGGAATCTTCTCTCCATGCACAGCATCTGCTGTGTTAAACCGGATTTGGCGGTACATGGTCAACCTATATTTCCTCCACCTTAAAATAATGTCGATAACATTAGTTTGTATTTAAGGAAGAGCCCAAAATGGTTTTAAAGGTTGCATCAAACACCACCCGCAACTTGTGGTGGTACTTAATTTCTTTACGATAACGGGATGAGGAATAAAAAAATTAAATGTTGATTTGAGCTATTCATTGGACGGCCGTCAGGTAAGCGTTTTGTATGCTGCTTAAAATGTTCCTTACACCTTTCATCTTCTTCTGTTCTCGATCTCACAAAATTTCTTCATCGTTGTGTTGAGGTCAATTTGGTTGAAGAGCGCACGGATTTTTGGCGATTTGGATGGACCTTGACCTTGTGTCCGTTGTGCTATTGGATCTGGGCACTTACTACTCCTCACAACTTCGCCGATAACTTTGTCTGCATAGATGTCACTACTTAGCAACATATAAACCTTCGCTGGAACGTTAAAAGTCGGATCTGCTAACTGCAATCTATTGAGGTAAGACCACTATTCTGCATTAGCATATTGGGCCGGAGGGAGCCCAGTCAGTGTCTTTAGTACAAGAGCTTGCACTCGACCTGTAAACTTCGATACTGGGGACTCGATGTTTAGGTCGACAATTTTTTTTGTTTCTACACTGCTGACCTTCCCCGACCCACTAATTTGTGTTAGTGTTATAAAATTGTATAAAAATGTATAAAAATTCAAAAAAATCTTTTATTTTCGGTAATTCCTTGCTACTGATTAATTTTTCTGTGTTGTTTTTGTTAATTTTTGCAGGATAACAAAAATTAAAATGGTGTCCCAATAACCTGCTGGAACTCCTAAATTCTTTAATGAGTGTATAATTTCCGGTGAAGTATTTAAAATATTCTTTGTGTTGATTGCTGAGTCATTGCTCATGGTAACTTTCCCGAAAAATAATTTTAGCTGTAAATTTAGCAGCCTCAATTCGGTTGTTCGTCCATCACCGTTTTCGGTTGCGGTCGATGGCGTTCCGCTAACTGTTGGTGCTTCTTCGGATTTAATTTTATCGATAACATCCAGTACCACCATCTTGTAGTCTGCTTAGACTTCTCGAATACCTTCACATGCTGCCTCCAAATCCACAAACTTTAGCTCAGCTTCAAACTTCCCCATGCAGAGTATCTGCTAATGGTAGTGCTCCGCTGTCGTCATTTGCTTCTCTATCGTCTCCAGATGCATCTTTAAGTAATTTATTTTTCCTAACCTCACTTCATCCGCTTTATTAAAATTTGCCTTATCTTGTTTAATCGCAGCAAGTGTGTTTAATTGGAGCTTGCCGTACGACGTCTTATATAGTATATGCAAATCAATTTATTTATATCTGCAGCACTCACCTGCGTATGATTATTATGATTAATGATGAAGAAATTGGCAGCAACTTGGAAAATGTTAACCTCCTGAAGAATTTCTGGTGTGAATACTTAAAACCTCGACACTCTACACTCTCGGATATGGTATTTAAATTAAAATTTTTATATTTGAGAGGTTTTTCACACCTCAGTTAAAACATTCATTCTTTGATGAAAAAAAATAATAAAGAAAACACCAGCAAAATCTGACTTACTTGCAAAAATCAATATATGGTTTAAGTTAAAAAAAAAAATGTCTTTAAAATAGTCTTTAATTTTTTTTTACAGATTAGAAATGTCACTGTTCTTCTTTTACACTGCTTGAATGGACCAAAAAATGTATGATAATGTGTTGAGTTGTGTTGAATTTGCCCTTCGATTCCACCTTTAAGAGTTTTTTACTATCAATTACATTTATTGTTTAAGGAAAATTAAAACCACTCTTTTCTGTTCGGTGTTGTAAGACGTTATAAAATTTCGGTTTTATTTTCAGTTTCTTACTGTTTGTAAATCTGTACAAATGTTGCTAATGTTTTATGTTATGTTGCTAAACATTTATTGGACACTTGATACTTGTGTTTAGTTAAGTTTCTCTTTACATTTAAGAGTTAACAATATAAGTGATAAAATTCAATTTAAATCTATTGATCGTACGTAAAAAATTTTCCTAATACTACTTCTAGGAAATTCTGGAAGGATAAAAATTTTATAAATTTCAGAAAACTTATCAAGTAAAAATTTTAAGAAAAATGCATTTTATGTAAAAAAAATTGAACCGCATATTTTAATTTTGAGTTTAACTAGCCATAATATTTGTTGTTACACAGATGTATCAAAAGCATTTAAGACTTGTATGTACTACTCAATTATCTTTTTGAAATGTCTTAAATTATTTGTGTACCTGTACTAGTTTAGGAGTTATAACGCTTAAAGTTGTTACACCTCCAAATAAGAGGTTACCCACTTTGAAACGGAGTGGGAATAAACCCCTCCCCCCTGTCATAGAATTTTTTGTTCGTCGGAACTTCAGAAATATGCACTTAAAGGATTATGCTGCTAAGCTGGGGCACCCTGTATATAATAAATAATAATAATTTGACTGTTAAAAGAAGTAATAAATAAATAAAAAAGGAAAAGCAATAAGAAATCAAAATATAAAATTCAAATAAAAATTAGGAGAAATTAAAATCTTTCTGGTGCGGAACGAAAAGTAGTACGTCCGATATAAAAGAAGTTAGTTTACATTTTTTAAGGTTTTGGAACATTTACAAAATTGTGTTACTTAGCTTACAAGGGCTATTATAAACAGTTCAAGCCATTCAAAAACCGCCTGTGATCAACAACTACCGTTCCTCGGGATGTCGAAGAAATCGAGCTTTTAAGCTCACCCAGAAATGAGCTGGAGCTGACGGAAATAAGCAGACTCCCAGTTTGTGTCAAAGAGTTGCAGGTGTTCGAGGGAAATCCAAGGCAGTTTGTATCTTGAACACATGCTGTCGAAAGAATGCTGAAGGATTTAGAAATATCGGGCAATATTACACCGCATTCGGGAAAAGGTCAGAGGTCTTGCTGGTATAGCCTTAGTATCGTATAATATTGTATATTCGATAGTAGCAGCCCTGATATGACATAACGCCTTTCACTCCACTACGCTGACAAACATGACATGCTTACCTTAGAGCTGGCTTAAAGAGAGGCTTGACGAGTTTTACGCAGAAGTAAGCCATCAATTTTCATCAATGATAAATAAATTAAAAACTGAAAGCTATAGCACGGAAAACGTAAAGGCATTGGTGGATATCTATCGTAATAGGGCACTTGACGTTTTCATCAGCGGAAAGGATGGTGAACCATCGAAAATGCTGATGATTCATAAACCCACAACTTTCCCAAATGCGCATTCCTTTTGCCTATAAATGTAAAACGTCAACTTTAGAAGCAATTTGCTTTACAATAATACAGGACCGAACACGATAACAACTCCAGAGTGGAAAGCCGACCAAGAATGTGGGAAATCAGAAACTACTCCAACCATGGGTTAAGAACACCGAAGTTCTTTCGTCACAAAAACCAGGACCAAAGCCGTATGCTTTGTGAATTCAAAGCATGATTACATGAATCGACCAAAGCCGTCTCAGGAAGTAACAGAGACTCTACCATATTGAAGTGATCAACGGAAGAAGTGAGCGCGGAAGAATATGAAGTTAATCCAGAAGGGGCTGTTGAAGAGGTAAATTTTATAACGGAAGGACATCTAGCGTACTATATATAGAACATGTTACGGCATACGGGTCAGTCTTTAAGTTTCTTGTTGAAACCGGTGCCAACAAGATCTTTTTCAATCTATCGATAAAACAGAAGACTACACGTCTGGACAGACCATTCAGAATATATAGCGGTATATATTCTGTTTGGGTAGATTTTTTGAAAATGTAAGGATCAGTAGGGTTTTAGCGTTTTATGTTCTCCCAGGTCTGATGCTGTTCGTCGGAATTATCGGCGACGACACTCTTATAGAACTAGAAGCAGTAATTGATCGGAAAAATAACATTCTTGTACTAGCACCCGGCATCAAGATTCCCCTAAAAGCTCGAATCTTAAGCAGAAATAGAAGCATCCCTATGCTATGCTAAAAGCTAACCACACTCCGGTTGTATGCGTAGGCAAGGAAATAAAGCAATTACTCGAAGAAGGAATAGTAAGTCTATTTAAGAGCCCGTATAATTCCCCGCATTGGGTTATACCTTAGAAACCTAAGCCTTTGGGTGAAAAACAATACCTTGTACTAATAGGTTACTCGATTCCGGATATAAATTTAACATAAGCTAGTCCTGACAGGCAAAATATTTTACAACATTGGACCTTACGTCTGGATTTTAAGAGATTCCTATGAAAATTGGCGATTTATCCAAAACAGCGTTCTCTGCATTAAATGGCAAAAATGAATTTCTGAGATTGTCGTTCGAACTTAAAAACGCCCCGGCAATTTTCCAGAGAATGATCGACGACGTTTTAAAGGGATTGTCATTGGTAAGGATGAGGATGACTATCTTAACAACATAGACAGTAAACCTCAAGGTAAATTTAGAGAAAACGCACTGTTGTGGTGTGTTGGGTTATTCTTTGTGCTAACTGTGTAGAGTAAAAGAAAAGGGTCGAAAAATGCGGTTTGAATAAAAACGCGTCTTTTCTTCTTGATGTGTAAAATGAGTTTTAATTTATCCTTCCGGAAATTACATCCATTTTTAGTTTTGAACTGTCATACAATACTATACATTCTTGGTACAATCATAGGTTTACGTTACGTTTATTAGTTTACATTTAGGTTAAAATGTTACATTTATTACATTTAGTTTAGTTAAAGCTTAAGTTTATTTATAATTCAAAATAAAATCATGTTGTATACCCGAACATGCTCTTGCCCGGTGGATGATTTTTGTCCGCAAGTGTACCCAATTGCAGTTGCAGTATGTTGTACTTCTTTTGACACCAGGGTGTGTGCCCGTATTGTTTACATATACGGGCAACAGAGGGCGATGAAATGCGTGTATATGGTTTGTTTTGAAAAAGTGCAATAGTTTGTTTACGTTGTTAACGTTGACCAAAACTGGGTCAATTCGCGTCGTGAGTGTTTCCGTGTTTTTTTGTAAAAAAAATACAAAAAAAAAAGAAAAAAGTAATAGGAAAATGAAAATTATTTTCCCAAGAAATTTGGTATAATTTGTGATATATCTTTGTACGATAACTGTTTTTCGCGTACCCATTTTTTGGTTGTGCAGTGCGTTGATATACGACAAAATTTTCGTGAACGGTTAAGTGTTTAATTATGGCCGAATTGCATCTAAAAGTATATGTGGTGTTTGAATCCGCCTTCTATTGAAGAGTTGTTGCAATTTGCACATGTAAACAATTCCATCTGCTGTACGTTTCTTATAATTTTTATTTATTTTTATTATTTTGCGATAAATGTATATAATATTTACATTTATATTTACATTTCATCTATTGTAAATTAGTTTAAGATTTTTATTACTTTTTATTATCATAATTGAATGTTATTTCTAAATTCTTTTAGAAAATGAATACCTGTTGATAGGTTAAAGTGTTGTATTGTGTTGTTTGGATACCATTGATCGTGTTACAGAAAGTTCGAATGCCGTCGGGATTTTGATTCTCCAATTCCCGTTAGCATTTAGAATTTCGGAACTTCGCAACGTTATCCTGGATAAATGATTTTGTATCCCTGAGTGAGTGGACTGTATGAATGTGTTGTGCTGTGTAGGATAAGAAATTTATAATTATTATTATTATTATTTTTTTTTAATTTAACAAATAAATCATTCCTAAAAGAACATAAATTACCTTGATTTTTTATATGATTTTATTTCAATTGTTTCTTAAACATTTTGTGTTGTGTCGTTCAAAATGTCTTGTTTTTCGGTTGCGATGTTTGAAGGCAATAGCAAATTTTTCCGAGTGACCAGTTTTTTCCTCAACGTAGCCGTTTGAGTAAGTTCGTTGATCTGTTGTGTCGTTGATCGGTCCAAGTTGAGTTGCAAAGTTTATGAGAACTACAATATATTAAGCCTCCGCGTTCTTGTTCCAGCATCCGTCTTGTTCGCCTCGGGCGCTGATTTATCTTGGACATATGTCCTTCGTCCACTCGCGCACGAAGTAGTTGGTAACCAATTGAGCTCGCTTCCATGGCTCAGGGTAATTTACTTTCTCCACGGCAGTGTCTCCTTGAGGAATTTCAGTTGTTGTTTTGGCGATTGCATCTGCCTTTAGTGGACTTCTGTCTCCTTTTCTAGCTTGTACTCGGAGGTTTCGTACAAAACATTTACAGTATGCAAAACTGCGGTGTGGTACGGTATTACTTTCGTCAACTTTTGGCTACTGACGAAGATCCTTGCATTTCTTTAAACACTTGGAATTCTCCTTGTGCTGTGTGGGGTTTTCCTGAAATCTTCCATTCAGTTGATGAAACCTAAGTAAGGCACCTAACTTCGAAGCACCAAACCCAGGTTTAAATCCGCCAATCTTCTTGTTGTGTTAATATAATGCGTTTCATAACTTTTTTCTTCCGCAGTTTCCTTAGTGTTGAAGGGCAACTCCTCCAATTCCCAGGACCTTCGAAGCTGAGTGTTGTTACTGAGAACCTGTAAAGAGCTATGGACAACAGGTTCTTTATTTTGCGAAATTGTTTTCCCAAGGAGAAGTCAATCTAACTCTTTCAGCGTCACCACGGATAATGGATTCTAAAATAAATTCAGAGTAAACATCAGCTCCCAAGAGAATATCAACAGTTCTAGGTTTATCGAATTGTGGATCAGCTAACTTTAAACCTTGGATGTGTTCCCAATTTTGCAGAGCTAAAGACTTGGGTGGGAAATGACCAGTCAGGGACTTTAACACATAATCTGATGTTTTTATCTCAAAAGCTTTTTTTTATATATAAGCCCGCGCGTGCACCAAGGGGATATGAATACCCTTTTTCTGGCTTTTCTCCAGGGCGCGGGCGGGTGGTGTAGTACTTTGAAACTCAGGTATATTAGGTTTCGATATTTTTCCCGGAGGTGGTTGTCAAACTGGAGCCAGTGCATCCTCAACCAGTGGGTCTTGGTATGTGCTAGCTGTTAGTTAGTTACACCTAGCCTAGTCAGCAACCACTCCAACCTGTTATGTGTTATGCCTTCATGTCAGAGATCAGAGAACAGATCGAAAATTTCATCAAAATCTTCCTCTTTCAGATCTTCTTCAACATCCGCTTGCGAATCTTTGCTTGATGATCAAGTGCGTTCTTGAAGTTCACTTCGAGAACAAGAAGTGTTACAGATTGTGACAGTTGAGGTTAAATAATAAATAAAAATATATATGTATATGTCCACATATATGCATATAAGTGCATTTGCACTTGTACTTTAATTGTTTAAAATGTTTAATGTTTTATTTAACTTGTAGTACCAAATTGTTTCGTTTATTTTATAATTTTATATACATATATGTATATACATACAATATATATTCTTTGTTTACTTGCGCTTTGCACTTGCACTTTTATTATTTTAAAATTTTTAATGTTTTGTGTAATATATATGTATGTACCAAATAGTTCATTTATTTTATAATTTTGTATATATATATACATATATTTATTTAAAATTATTTAATGTATTTTTAACAATCCGGCTCGTTAGGACCAAATGTTGGGTGTGTGGGGTTAATCCTTGTGTTAACTGTGTGGTTTTGGCGCTTGACAATTTCCGCTCGTACCTCTACGGTGCTTAGAGGATTCGAATATATAAGAACCACCAGCCTTTAACTTTGGGAAACAGAAATCACAATGCTAAGCTTAAGCGCTGGAAAGCCCGCATCGAAGAGTACTACTGCGATCTTATTTACACACCGGAAAAATCTAACTTAGACGCAGATGTCCTCTCGAGGCTTAAGATAGAACTCAACAACTTGACAGACTCAGAACACCCTGAGGCAGACCCGGGTGACATTTTAATAGAAAATGAACCTACCGAAGTCGCAATCGATAATTTTAATAGCGATTTCTCAACCATTGATGCTAACGAGTCCGTAAACGATGTCACATCGGAACCAGCTGACGAGGCGCGATCATCAAACTTAACTGCTGATTAGTATGGCACAGGCCTAATCCTTCACGTAGAAGCTCCTCTGAACTTGTTCCGTAATCAAACTAAAGTCAAAATAGGGAATGGTGTAGAGGCGTATGAGGAGCCTCACCCAGGCTAATTTCAATACTACACCGAAATTTCTGATCTAAATAAAGAAAATTTAACTGCTCTCTTAAGAGAAAAATTAAATCCGAATGTCATTTATGACATTTAAATACCGGAAAATTATCTCTGGGCTACTCCAGAATGTGTGCTTGGCGAATTTTACTAAGTACAAGCTGAGTGTCATACAAAAATTCGTCGAAGATGTAAAAAACGAGAATAGAGCTTGTGAATTGATCATAAACGAGCAGAAAAGGGCGTACAGGAATCCTCGTGAGGACAAGGAACAAATGCTTGAAAAGTAGTACTTTCCGAAAATGAATATTCTGATAAAGAAATATATGTTACAAAGACATGCGATGTCTATAACAATAATAAATGTGACAGACATTCTTTCCTACCCGTGCTAAATCCTCCACCTAGATATTGTCTAAATTCAAAACTAAAAATTCATAAGTTGCAGAAACAAATTCTCCAAATTTGGAAAATTATACCACATTCTTCATTATTTTCAGCACGAAGTACTAGTAACGGATAATGAGTCCGGTTTCTTTAGCTCAATTACTACCAACTTCTTAAAAATGTTCGGAATTAAATTGTGCAATACACCGGTAAGCGGGTTTGAGGGCAGTGGAAAGATTCCACTCGAAGATCTTGGAAATCTACAGGTACCTCAAAGCCGATTTTAAAGATCTGTGGTTGAAAAAAATTACTGAGCAATAATACAATCCACTCTATTACAAAGCGAAAACCGAGCAATTATTTCTTCGGATAAGCTCAAAGGTATAGCTTTTATAATTTAATTGACTTCCGCAGCAGATGAATAAAGTGTTAAAACTCGAAATTATGTGGAAACACAAAGAAACGTTATTGTATAACGACATCGTTACAGCTTTAAAAGGCATAAGGACAAAAAACAAGCCACTATATCGAAAAGAGATAGTTGCCAAAAATAACAATGTAACTGTTAATACTGCAGAGGTTAGAAAAATTCATAAGACACATATCAAAAATATATAAGAATTTATTTTTTCTATTTTTTCTTTCGTTTTTCGTTTTTAAGATTAAGATTATGTTCATTCAATTTTATACCACGTTTACTTAGCAACTAAGTTTTCGTCAAGTGATGCCTTCAACAATAAGTGCTGGTCGATTTAGACATATCTGAAGCGTCATGAACCAAGCTTAGATATTTGGCAAAAAATCGTCTCGACACTAAGTTTTCGTCAAGTGATGCCTTCAACAATAAGTGCTGCTCGATTTAGACATATCTGAAGCGTCATGAACCAAGCTTAGATATTTAGCAAAAAAATCGTCTTAACACATTACTGATTTTGTTCTGGCGTCATATGATTTTGGTTGTGTGAAATGTCTACTTTTGTGCTAAATAATCGTCATTTGCGGGAAGTGTTAACTCTCTGCTTTCATTCGAAGAAAACTGCGGCTGAAGTGCATCGAGAGCTCCAAAGTGAAACAACGTGCCGTTATTGGTTTCGGCGCTTTAAAGATGGTGATTTTGATATTGACGGCCGTCTGCATGAAGTAACGATAAGATCCTTTGAATACGCTGAATTGAAGGCATTGTTTGATGAGGATCCGTGCCAAACGCAATAAGAGCTTACTTCAGCATTACTAGTTACCCGCGTCGTGACGGGTGATGAAAAATGGATTTATTACAGCAACTCAAACAGAAAAAAGTCTAGGGGACTACCAGGTAATGCTTCTACGTCCTCGGTTTGGCCAAATATTCACTTATGTGCTGCACATCCTGCGCACGTGTCCATGAATTGGTTTTTTTTTTCAGGATGGCATGAGCTTATCAGTAGTAGCTGCACATGCAGGTGTAGGAAAGTCTTCTCTATTGAGATACAGATGTGTGTACCTCACATGATACATGGCATGCTTGCTGCCTTTAATACAAGTGACAAGCGGTTTTGTAAAAAAATACAAAGCTGAGAAGACCAAGGCCTGGGCAAAACCACAGCGATCATCACCATAGAAAACGCATACCCTTGTGTTAGTGGTTTAATCTTACACACATTTAGATTAAATACCAATATATAGGTTAAGCATGACCCACTTTTCAAATGAAATTAAGTATTAAAATGAATACTGCCAGTGTTGGTCTGGGAGTCGAGAGCACCACTATTAATTTTTTCTAATGTAATCCAGTATGCTATCTTGTTCTGGTATTTACTACCAGATCCCTATATTTTTTTCCCAAAAATTATTATTGTTATTAATGTCCAATGGCTAATTTAATCCAGGATCATATTTGGGTGTATTTTTCCCTAACAGTTATTATTATTTTTTTTATTACAATATTTCTCTTAAATTCAAAAACAATCAATCCATTAAATATACAGGGTTTTCCAATAGGGACTTGACAACTTTGAATTTAACTGTCACTGTCAATTTTTTCAGTAAAATCAACATTTTCATCATGGTAATGTACACTAACGAGCAACGTCTGCAAACGTTCTCCGATTGGGTTCTGGAGAAAATGCGCCAACATGATGAATTTCATCGCAAAATCATCTCCAGTTACGAAGCTCATTTTTGCCAAAATGGGTTCGTCAATAAGCAAAATATGCGTTATTGGTCGGGTGAAAACCCACATGTGCCTTATGAATCACCACTTTATCTACAAAAAATAACTGTTTGGTGCGGTTTGCATGCCGGCGGCGAATTGAAAGATATGGACTTGGACGACATGTGGTTTCAACAGGATGGTGCCACAAGCCACACAGCACACGCTTTGATCGATTTGTTGAAGTGTAAATATGGTGAGCGTGTTATCTGAAGACATGGGCCAGTCGATTGGCCGCCTCGTTCGTGCGATTTAACGCCGTTTGACTATTTTCTGTGGGGCTACGTTAAGTCATTGGTTTATGTCAACATGCCGACGACGTTGGAAGAGCTCAGAGCCAACATTGAACACAAAATAGCGGCCGTTTCGGCCGAGTTGTTGAAAATTTGGTCTAACGAATCGACCGCTGCAAACGTGCATACGGTGGCCATATGAACGAAGTCGAGATCCATTCATAAATATTTTGATTCAAGCCAATAATAAAGTTTTTGAAATATCTCAAATAAATATCTCACATGGTTTGCCTTTTATTTAAAAAAAAGTTGTCAAGTCGTTATTAAGAAAACCCTTAACCAAAAGGTCTATGGAGTAAACCTTACTGAGGTGCTAGATGTTTCAAGAGTACTACGAAAATAGGTTTTCTGAATTTTTGTGCACTTGGAGAATCTCATGACTGAGTCAATAAGAAACTTTAAATAATTAAAATCCTTAAACTCCCCCTTTGAGTTCTAACAGTAAGGAATATCGGCCGATATCCATACTGTCTTACATCTCTAAGATATTTGAGAGGGTACTTCAAAGGCAAATAAAATCCTATATTCATTTCAACAACTTAGTCTCTCCAATGCAATGTGGATTTAGGAAAGGCCGTAGCTGTACAACGGCTATAATAAAAGTTGTAGACTATATCAGAGAGGCGTTGGATGAAGACAAAGCAGTTTTTCTATTTTTTTGGATTTCTCGAAAGCATTCGACAAAGTTAACAACGAAAACATCTGTAACAGACTGCTGAAATTGTTTGGTTTTTCGAACTCAGCTACTAATACCATATCATATTCCCTAAAATTAAGAAAGCAAGCTATTTCCGTTGGCCAAAAATCGTCCGACTTTATGTACACCCAACCGCTCTAGTTCCTGGTGCCTATTTTATTCTCGTCTTACGTAAATGAGATTCCCACTTTCGTGACCTCATCTATTCTTATGTATGCTGATGACATTCAACTCTATCGAAGCTGCCCTATTGGTATGATAGACGACTGCGCAAATGCTTTTAAGATTGACCTGGAGCGCATATAAAGCTGATAAAAAAAAACGGACTTTTTCTGACCCCATTCAAAACCAAATGTATCGGCAGATATTGTGCTCAATGGCTCCAAAATCGAGTACGTTGACACCGCAAAAGATTTAGGAGTTTTGTTTAGCAGAAAACTGCACCAGTTCTCTATTATGGGTGCGAAACATTCTGTAACTGTGCAGCTAACAGCAAAAGAAAACTTAATGTCACTTTCAACAATATTGTGCGTTACGTTTACAATCTTCGACGCTTCGACAGAATATCTTTTTACTCGAAGTTGATCTATAAAATGCCACTTGACCATCTAATATCTAATATTCCTTATATTGCTTTCCAATATAATTCAAACTAATCAGCCTTTTGAATAAGACCTTTTTTAATAAAACAAGACTTACCATGTCTGAAAGAAAGCACTCACCCTCGTTTTCCATGATAACATCTGAGCGACAATTTTTTATAATGAATACTCGCCTGTTGAGCTCCTTAATACGGTATGTCCGTAGGTATTGTGACACCAGTAGGTTTACAAATAAAATTAAGTCCTTCTGCATGAACAACACCTAACTCTTTTTTTCTTTTTGCTCTCTCTTTGTTTTTATACTTATACTTAGAAAATTGCACAATTTTATCTGGAGATATATACGATTATACCATATACTTGAACGCTGCCTATGGATCCGTCCAAGACATTTTGGTTTGAGTTTATATCGTTTAGCAGCAAAGTTGGCACCAAAAGACCTCAATTTCATGCAAAAAAGAGATCGTGTTGACATTGCAAAAGAGATAATTTGTGATCATCAAAAGGATCATTACTGGAGACGAGACGTGGGCTTATGAGTACGACATGCAATCCAGACATCAGGCAAGTGAATGGCGTTCACCTAATGAGCCGAGTCGTTTTTAGTCAAAAACGAAGGCAATGCTCACGGCTTTCATGGATTACAATGGTGTAGTGCATCATGAATTTTTGCTAGAAGGCCAGAAAAAGTAGACAAAGTGTATTATTTGGAGAGACCAGACCAGAGACCTGAATTGCGGGCAGAAAACTCGTGGATTTTGCACCATAATAACGCACCGTCGCACAGTGCCATCATTATGCGTACGAAAAATGCAACAAATACCATCCAACAGCCACCGAATTCAACTAATTTGGCTCTCTGTGACTTCTTTCTGTTTAATCGAGTTAAAAAACCATTACGGACAACGCGTTTCAGCAGCCGAGAGGAAGTAATGGAAAAATCGCAGGAAGCACTGATGGACATACCGAAAACAGAAAATAAAAATTGTTTCGAAGATTGGATCAAGCGCTGGCATAAGTGTGTTGCAGGGATTACTTTGAAGGGGACAATATAGATTTAGATGAATAAACATGTATTTTTAATTTTCTGAATAAATTCCGGGAACCGGTGGTATTCGGCCTGTAGAAGAGCTAGGCTTAATTTGGAGGTGAATTTGTTGAAGCACTTTGCTTCATTCCTGGCTCGTTTAAATATTTTTTGCTTTTCCTCTGACGGGTTGGCCTTATAGGACTGAAAAAACATTTATCTAATCCTGACAGGTTCTTTACAGCCAGAGTCGTACCAGGCCTTTGACATTTGATTTGACATTTTTTTTTTTTTTTTTTGAGGGATAAAGAATCTCATCTCAAAGAGAATAGTGATTGTGTTATTTCTCTTAATGCTACACGGTTTTTTTTAGGAATCTTTTGCCTAACCGTGTGGTCGGTGTACTAGAAATTACCTGACGTCTGGTATCCGCGTGGGCTCATTTTTATGCATGGGAAGTTATGCTTGAAGTCTCGTTAGAGGTCGAGTTTGGCGTTTGGCGTTTCTGTAAATAGAGCAATAGCGTATACGTTGTTCCCGGAGATGGAATTTTAATCATAAACAGTTGAATTCCGGATTGGTACAGGGACTGTATTGTGGTGATATTTGGTATCCTACATCATAAGCACGTAAATGGTGAAAACCGCGACGAGAAATGCACTAGGCCATAGACAAGCAGCTTCAGATCTGCGTGATCTAATAGTTGATGGCGGAATGTAACGTTATTAATATCAATTAAAAGCATACGTTTTTTTGCTCAGTTTCCATTTTGTCAGTAGTTTTGATTACCTTATTATTGCTATCGAGTCTTAAAGAGATTATTTACATTTTCAAGTAAAATTCAAAACTGGAATCAAAATTCACGTAGTCAAAAAAGAAAAATTTTAACCTGGAATATATTCAGATGTTCCGTTTTAGTTGCCATAAGATCAATATCAAAAAAGTACTCACAGCATAGATCAAATATCTGGAGAAGTTTCCCAGTTTTTTAACGGCATGAATGAAAGGGACAATCGACTCCCCTTTAATTGCCTTTTCACTTGTTGTTCAATCAATGAATGCGCCGAATTTCTCTCATTTCTTACTTTTGTATGTGTAATGGTTTTAATATTAAGGTTACGTATAGCGTATTAAAAAATGTATATTTTATCAGTATACATGATTATATCTTGATCAACCTTGTCTCTTAAACACTCATTAGTTTCCAATTCGTATACCGTAAAGTTAAGTGCGTTCGATCTTGGTCTATTGGAAAACACGGACGTGTCACCTTTAGTATTTCTTTAGTTTCTTTTGGTCCTCTACTTCCGCATTTTCGTTAGCAGTTCATGTTTCACAAATATCCCATTTCTTCATGAAAAACGAAATATCAAAATCATCTGTGAAGATTCGGTAAAAACTTATGCAGTTAATAAATCGGATATTCCTTGCCTTGCAATCAGCAACATAGAAATATCTGCGAACTACCTACTTCCGTTGATGTATTTGTATGCAGGTATATTATGGCTTTCGACTTTCGAAATCTCACAATCGGACTTTGAAATTTGAGAACACAAATGTAAATCGTTGGTTCAATGGCAGCCCCTTCTTGTCGGATAATTCCATGTAGGGCCTGATTTGTTCGGGAATTGTAGATGTAAGCCCCTAACTTAAGGTCCGGTAAAGTCCGGTTACCGAGGTGCCTAGGTTATGTCTCCGTACTTTCTAAATAATTTATTGGGAAGAATTATCAGCTTTTCTCAAAAATTTTCCAGACCTGTGGAGTTGCCCTGCATTGCTCAAATTGTGTTCTGTTGTTGAACTCGGGAAATAGCTGCAGTTGTACCAAAAACTTGTCGATCATTCGGCAAAAAACGTCGGGATATCAGTATCTTACATTTTGTCTATTTACGTAGCCATTGATATACAAATCTGATTCGTCAGTACATAATTTGATTCCGAGCATTCGTTCTGTTCGGAAAGTTTCCAGCATCATTCTTTTTTTCGGTGAATTTTGTAAGAGTGAAACATTAGTTACTATGTTGAATTAACGTACACTGCTTTTTTTTTTTTTATTCCAGTATAGGCCGCAATCTTTCTTATCGGTTAAGGCGGATTGCGCATAATTCCTCGTCAAACTTAAGCCATAGGTTCTCGCGTTGCTGCTAACGTTGATGGTCACGTAAGATTTTGATTAATCACTGTTCCTTTTTGCTCAAAATTTTGAACCTACGACTAGATAAATTGCCCATCACTTACGTGTCCAATATTGAAGCTACTACAAAACGAATCACCGCTTAATATTTTCGAACTTAAATGTAAGGAGAACATTCTGATTATCTTCTTCTCCGAAAACTACACTGGATAGCTCTGCAAGAGCTAGCTTTATATAAAAAAAAATTATATAAACCTATAATTGGCCAAATGATCAGGCGCTCCATTTTTAAAAAGGGGTAATACACGAGCAGATTTTAGAGCTTCAGAAGAGGTTCCTGAAAAATTGCAAACTACATTGCTGTAAGCCTCCAGGACTTAATTAAGTATTGTTATTAATGACTCTAATAGGGTTATTGGTTGAAATACAAAACTCCAGATTTCTATTCTATTCTGTAGAACAAGAGGGGCATATAAAATGAAAAGAAGTTTGCATCACATTCCAAAGGGTTTATTAAATGAATTAACAATATCGACTTTATTAGAGACTGTATTATATATATGCTAATAATAGTCGGATCCTTTATTGCTGATGATTTACTTAGAATTTCTCAAAGAGAAAAAAGTCTAGGGGACTACCAGGTAATGCTTCTACGTCCTCGGCTTGGCCAAATATTCACTTATGTGCTGCACATCCTGCGCACGTGTCCATGAATTGGTTTTTTTTTTCAGGATGGCATGAGCTTATCAGTAGTAGCTGCACATGCAGGTGTAGGAAAGTCTTCTCTATTGAGATACAGATGTGTGTACCTCACATGATACATGGCATGCTTGCTGCCTTTAATACAAGTGACAAGCGGTTTTGTAAATAAATACAAAGCTGAGAAGACCAAGGCCTGGGCAAAACCACAGCGATCATCACCATAGAAAACGCATACCCTTGTGTTAGTGGTTTAATCTTACACACATTTAGATTAAATACCAATATATAGGTTAAGCATGACCCACTTTTCAAATGAAATTAAGTATTAAAATGAATACTGCCAGTGTTGGTCTGGGAGTCGAGAGCACCACTATTATTTTTTTCTAATGTAATCCAGTATGCTATCTTGTTCTGGTATTTACTACCAGATCCCTATATTTTTTTCCCAAAAATTATTATTGTTATTAATGTCCAATGGCTAATTTAATCCAGGATCATATTTGGGTGTATTTTTCCCTAACAGTTATTATTATTTTTTTTATTACAATATTTCTCTTAAATTCAAAAACAATCAATCCATTAAATATACAGGGTTTTCCAATAGGGACTTGACAACTTTGAATTTAACTGTCACTGTCAATTTTTTCAGTAAAATCAACATTTTCATCATGGTAATGTACACTAACGAGCAACGTCTGCAAACGTTCTCCGATTGGGTTCTGGAGAAAATGCGCCAACATGATGAATTTCATCGCAAAATCATCTGCAGTGACGAAGCTCATTTTTGCCAAAATGGGTTCGTCAATAAGCAAAATATGCGTTATTGGTCGGGTGAAAACCCACATGTGCCTTATGAATCACCACTTTATCTACAAAAAATAACTGTTTGGTGCGGTTTGCATGCCGGCGGCGAATTGAAAGATATGGACTTGGACGACATGTGGTTTCAACAGGATGGTGCCACAAGCCACACAGCACACGCTTTGATCGATTTGTTGAAGTGTAAATATGGTGAGCGTGTTATCTGAAGACATGGGCCAGTCGATTGGCCGCCTCGTTCGTGCGATTTAACGCCGTTTGACTATTTTCTGTGGGGCTACGTTAAGTCATTGGTTTATGTCAACATGCCGACGACGTTGGAAGAGCTCAGAGCCAACATTGAACACAAAATAGCGGCCGTTTCGGCCGAGTTGTTGAAAATTGGGTCTAACGAATCGACCGCTGCAAACGTGCATACGGTGGCCATATGAACGAAGTCGAGATCCATTCATAAATATTTTGATTCAAGCCAATAATAAAGTTTTTGAAATATCTCAAATAAATATCTCACATGGGTTGCCTTTTATTTAAAAAAAAGTTGTCAAGTCGTTATTAAGAAAACCCTTAACCAAAAGGTCTATGGAGTAAACCTTACTGAGGTGCTAGATGTTTCAAGAGTACTACGAAAATAGGTTTTCTGAATTTTTGTGCACTTGGAGAATCTCATGACTGAGTCAATAAGAAACTTTAAATAATTAAAATCCTTAAACTCCCCCTTTGAGTCCTAACAGTAAGGAATATCCGCCGATATCCATACTGTCTTACATCTCTAAGATATTTGAGAGGGTACTTCAAAGGCAAATAAAATCCTATATTCATTTCAACAACTTAGTCTCTCCAATGCAATGTGGATTTAGGAAAGACCGTAGCTGTACAACGGCTATAATAAAAGTTGTAGACGATATCAGAGAGGCGTTGGATGAAGACAAAGCAGTTTTTCTATTTTTTTGGATTTCTCGAAAGCATTCGACAAAGTTAACAACGAAAACATCTGTAACAGACTGCTGAAATTGTTTGGTTTTTCGAACTCAGCTACTAATACCATATCATATTCCCAAAAATCGTCCGACTTTATGTACACCCAACCGCTCTAGTTCCTGGTGCCTATTTTATTCTCGTCTTACGTAAATGAGATTCCCACTTTCGTGACCTCATCTATTCTTATGTATGCTGATGACATTCAACTCTATCGAAGCTGCCCTATTGGTATGATAGACGACTGCGCAAATGCTTTTAAGATTGACCTGGAGCGCATATAAAGCTGATAAAAAAAAACGGACTTTTTCTGACCCCATTCAAAACCAAATGTATCGGCAGATATTGTGCTCAATGGCTCCAAAATCGAGTACGTTGACACCGCAAAAGATTTAGGAGTTTTGTTTAGCAGAAAACTGCACCAGTTCTCTATTATGGGTGCGAAACATTCTGTAACTGTGCAGCTAACAGCAAAAGAAAACTTAATGTCACTTTCAACAATATTGTGCGTTACGTTTACAATCTTCGACGCTTCGACAGAATATCTTTTTACTCGAAGTTGATCTATAAAATGCCACTTGACCATCTAATATCTAATATTCCTTATATTGCTTTCCAATATAATTCAAACTAATCAGCCTTTTGAATAAGACCTTTTTTAATAAAACAAGACTTACCATGTCTGAAAGAAAGCACTCACCCTCGTTTTCCATGATAACATCTGAGCGACAATTTTTTATAATGAATACTCGCCTGTTGAGCTCCTTAATACGGTATGTCCGTAGGTATTGTGACACCAGTAGGTTTACAAATAAAATTAAGTCCTTCTGCATGAACAACACCTAACTCTTTTTTTCTTTTTGCTCTCTCTTTGTTTTTATACTTATACTTAGAAAATTGCACAATTTTATCTGGAGATATATACGATTATACCATATACTTGAACGCTGCCTATGGATCCGTCCAAGACATTTTGGTTTGAGTTTATATCGTTTAGCAGCAAAGTTGGCACCAAAAGACCTCAATTTCATGCAAAAAAGAGATCGTGTTGACATTGCAAAAGAGATAATTTGTGATCATCAAAAGGATCATTACTGGAGACGAGACGTGGGCTTATGAGTACGACATGCAATCCAGACATCAGGCAAGTGAATGGCGTTCACCTAATGAGCCGAGTCGTTTTTAGTCAAAAACGAAGGCAATGCTCACGGCTTTCATGGATTACAATGGTGTAGTGCATCATGAATTTTTGCTAGAAGGCCAGAAAAAGTAGACAAAGTGTATTATTTGGAGAGACCAGACCAGAGACCTGAATTGCGGGCAGAAAACTCGTGGATTTTGCACCATAATAACGCACCGTCGCACAGTGCCATCATTATGCGTACGAAAAATGCAACAAATACCATCCAACAGCCACCGAATTCAACTAATTTGGCTCTCTGTGACTTCTTTCTGTTTAATCGAGTTAAAAAACCATTACGGACAACGCGTTTCAGCAGCCGAGAGGAAGTAATGGAAAAATCGCAGGAAGCACTGATGGACATACCGAAAACAGAAAATAAAAATTGTTTCGAAGATTGGATCAAGCGCTGGCATAAGTGTGTTGCAGGGATTACTTTGAAGGGGACAATATAGATTTAGATGAATAAACATGTATTTTTAATTTTCTGAATAAATTCCGGGAACCGGTGGTATTCGGCCTGTAGAAGAGCTAGGCTTAATTTGGAGGTGAATTTGTTGAAGCACTTTGCTTCATTCCTGGCTCGTTTAAATATTTTTTGCTTTTCCTCTGACGGGTTGGCCTTATAGGACTGAAAAAACATTTATCTAATCCTGACAGGTTCTTTACAGCCAGAGTCGTACCAGGCCTTTTTTTTTTGATTTGACATTTTTTTTTTTTTTTTGAGGGATAAAGAATCTCATTTCAAAGAGAATAGTGATTGTGTTATTTCTCTTAATGCTACACGGTTTTTTTTAGGAATCTTTTGCCTAACCGTGTGGTCGGTGTACTAGAAATTACCTGACGTCTGGTATCCGCGTGGGCTCATTTTTATGCATGGGAAGTTATGCTTGAAGTCTCGTTAGAGGTCGAGTTTGGCGTTTGGCGTTTCTGTAAATAGAGCAATAGCGTATACGTTGTTCCCGGAGATGGAATTTTAACCATAAACAGTTGAATTCCGGATTGGTACAGGGACTGTATTGTGGTGATATTTGGTATCCTACATCATAAGCACGTAAATGGTGAAAACCGCGACGAGAAATGCACTAGGCCATAGACAAGCAGCTTCAGAACTACGTGATCTAATAGTTGATGGCGGAATGTAACGTTATTAATATCAATAAAAGCATACGTTTTTTTGCTCAGTTTCCATTTTGTCAGTAGTTTTGATTACCTTATTATTGCTATCGAGTCTTAAAGAGATTATTCACATTTTCAAGTAAAATTCAAAACTGGAATCAAAATTCACGTAGTCAAAAAAGAAAAATTTTAACCTGGAATATATTCAGATGTTCCGTTTTAGTTGCCATAAGTTCAATATCAAAAAAGTACTCACAGCATAGATCAAATATCTGGAGAAGTTTCCCAGTTTTTTAACGGCATGAATGAAAGGGACAATCGACTCCCCTTTAATTGCCTTTTCACTTGTTGTTCAATCAATGAATGCGCCGAATTTCTCTCATTTCTTACTTTTGTATGTGTAATGGTTTTAATATTAAGGTTACGTATAGCGTGTTAAAAAATGTATATTTTATCAGTATACATGATTATATCTTGATCAACCTTGTCTCTTAAACACTCATTAGTTTCCAATTCGTATACCGTAAAGTTAAGTGCGTTCGATCTTGGTCTATTGGAAAACACGGACGTGTCACCTTTAGTATTTCTTTAGTTTCTTTTGGTCCTCTACTTCCGCATTTTCGTTAGCAGTTCATGTTTCACAAATATCCCATTTCTTCATGAAAAACGAAATATCAAAATCATCTGTAAAGATTCAGTAAAAACTTATGCAGTTAATAAATCGGATATTCCTTGCCTTGCAATCAGCAACATAGAAATATCTGCGAACTACCTACTTCCGTTGATGTATTTGTATGCAGGTATATTATGGCTTTCGACTTTCGAAATCTCACAATCGGACTTTGAAATTTGAGAACACAAATGTAAATCGTTGGTTCAATGGCAGCCACTTCTTGTCGGATAATTCCATGTAGGGCCTGATTTGTTCGGGAATTGTAGATGTAAGCCCCTAACTTAAGGTCCGGTAAAGTCCGGTTACCGAGGTGCCTAGGTTATGTCTCCGTACTTTCTAAATAATTTATTGGGAAGAATTATCAGCTTTTCTCAAAAATTTTCCAGACCTGTGGAGTTGCCCTGCATTGCTCAAATTGTGTTCTGTTGTTGAACTCGGGAAATAGCTGCAGTTGTACCAAAAACTTGTCGATCATTCGGCAAAAAACGTCGGGATATCAGTATCTTACATTTTGTCTATTTACGTAGCCATTGATATACAAATCTGATTCGTCAGTACATAATTTGATTCCGAGCATTCGTTCTGTTCGGAAAGTTTCCAGCATCATTCTTTTTTTTGGTGAATTTTGTAAGAGTGAAACATTAGTTACTATGTTGAATTAACGTACACTGCTTTTTTTTTTTATTCCAGTATAGGCCGCAATCTTTCTTATCGGTTAAGGCGGATTGCGCATAATTCCTCGTCAAACTTAAGCCATAGGTTCTCGCGTTGCTGCTAACGTTGATGGTCACGTAAGATTTTGATTAATCACTGTTCCTTTTTGCTCAAAATTTTGAACCTACGACTAGATAAATTGCCCATCACTTACGTGTCCAATATTGAAGCTACTACAAAACGAATCACCGCTTAATATTTTCGAACTTAAATGTAAGGAGAACATTCTGATTATCTTCTTCTCCGAAAACTACACTGGATAGCTCTGCAAGAGCTAGCTTTATATAAAAAAAAATGATATAAACCTATAATTGGCCAAATGATCAGGCGCTCCATTTTTAAAAAGGGGTAATACACGAGCAGATTTTAGAGCTTCAGAAGAGGTTCCTGAAAAATTGCAAACTACATTGCTGTAAGCCTCCAGGACTTAATTAAGTATTGTTATGAATGACTCTAATAGGGTTATTGGTTGAAATACAAAACTCCAGATTTCTATTCTATTCTGTAGAACAAGAGGGGCATATAAAATGAAAAGAAGTTTGCATCACATTCCAAAGGGTTTATTAAACGAATTAACAATATCGACTTTATTAGAGAGTGTATTATATATATGCTAATAATAGTCGGATCCTTTATTGCTGATGATTTACTTAGAATTTTGTTAACTATTTGCAATTCATTTCTCAAATTTCCATTTACGAAATTGGACTTGTTACTTTTGTGTGTTTCTTTAAGCGTTTGATTTTTAGTTATCAAAAAAAAAAAAAAAAATAAAAAATAAAACGAATAAAAGTTTTGTTTGAGTTATTCAATGATTACCAATTTTGAATCACCTTTTCGAGCACATTGGCTGGTGCTCGCTAATAACATATGCAATGTTGTCTTTCAAGGCTGCAATTGACGCTGGTTTATTGGCATAGTCGAGAGATTTTTCGTACTTCCATAAAAAATAGTCCAAAGTGCAAACGTCTTGCTGATAACACATGTCGACCAGGTTCAGCTCGTGCATTTGGTAAAAACTTCGAAATTGTTGAACGATAGCGGGATCCATCGAGGGAAACTCCTAATGCTAATGACTCCACTATACCATAAACTGCACCACACAGTGCATTTTTTCTGGTACATTGGCAGCTCTTGTATTGCCAAATACGGCAGTTTTGTTTATTAACATACCCATTTAACGATAAATAAGCTTCGTCGCTCAAGAGAATTTTTCGACAGGAAAGTGGATCTTTCTCTAACTTTTCTAGGGTCCACTCTCCGAAATTCGACACTTTGACAGGCCGTTCGGCTTCAGTTCTTGCACGATCTGTATTTTGTAAGGTTTTATACCAACATTTTTTGGTTAAATCTTCCACGTAGTCGAGTGTCCCAATTGTTGCGAAGAGCGACGAATGGACAAATCAAATTCAATATTTTTCTCTGTATGCACTCTACGCATGCGGGTAGGTGGCTTGATGTGCAATACCGTGAAATTGATGCGAAATTTGGTCACTATGGCTTCAATTGTTTGCTCAGTAGGTCTATTCTGAAGACGTATTTTGATAATAAAATTCAATAATTTGTAAACATTGTTGGGGTGTAAGTGTTTTCTTTATTTTGTTTAGTTTTTATTTTTATTTAGTTTGACAAATATTCTAAATGGCACTTCACAAAAGTTATCCGATTTAACTTACGAAGCCCCTTACAAAATTATAAGTCGACTTAGAAAACAATTTGCGATCGGAAAATTGGGATGACTAGTAGCGATTTCAATTGGTATAATAGAACCATTTTTCACAAAAACTGACAGCTATTAGGGGGCATGGAGTGAAGGTTCCCACAAAGAAGTTAGAAATAAAACCATTAGATTGTCTCAGTAGAATTGAATTAGATGGGAATATTTGTAAAAAGGTTTAACAGGAGGGGAATCGAAAAACTACAAGATTTTTATGGCAGCCCGCAACGAGCGTTGGTGTGCGAATAAAAGGTTAAGATCTCAAACATGTAATAATATGTATGTTAATTAGCCTGTGTCGAAATAAATTGCTTGTTGTAACAATAATAAATCCGTCAATCTGCGCAGTATTTCTAACAGACATAGGGAATAACCTAAATAGTACTTTTCTTCTTATCATCTTCATCATCAAACATATTTTTTCCCGTCGATTGAGCGTAAAAACCTTTTATAGATACTATGAAGGTTATGAGAGGATCATGAGATTATCGTGCTTGGCAGGTGTCTTTTGAATGAATAGGGAACTGAAATAAAACCAAATAAATGTGGACGAGCAATGTGATAGTGTTTCTGCAAGTTAGGTTTACTTAAACAAATTAAGTTCTGTGTAGGAAAATCCTCAAGGCCTTTGTCCATTCATTTGCATTATTAAAAGCCTTTTGTAGTTTAACTGTTGTGGTTAGAAAACGCGGTCTAAACGATCACCTCATTTAGTAATGTTAGCTACTACTGTATGCACCGAAAACTATATAGAAGCTGTAATCTGCATAAAGATTACATGTATGTACATATATAGGGTTTTCCAATAATGACTTGACAATTTTGAATTTAATTTGTGAACGCACTCTTTCACTAATCATCAAACTGTCACTGTCTATTTACTCAGTAAACTCAACATTTTCATCATGGTAAAGTACACTAACGAGCAACGTCTACAAACGTTCTCCGATTGGGTTCTGGAGAAGATGCGACAAGATGGTGAATTTAATCGCAAAATCATCTTCAGTGGCGAAGCTCATTTTTGGGTCGTCAATACGCAAAATATGCGTTATTGGTCGGGTGAAAACCCACATGTGCCTTATGAATCACCACTTTATCTACAAAAAATAACTGTTTGGTGCGGTTTGCATGCCGGCGGCGAATTGAAAGATATGGACTTGGACGACATGTGGTTTCAACAGGATGGTGCCACAAGCCACACAGCACACGCTTTGATCGATTTGTTGAAGTGTAAATATGGTGAGCGTGTTATCTGAAGACATGGGCCAGTCGATTGGCCGCCTCGTTCGTGCGATTTAACGCCGTTTGACTATTTTCTGTGGGGCTACGTTAAGTCATTGGTTTATGTCAACATGCCGACGACGTTGGAAGAGCTCAGAGCCAACATTGAACACAAAATAGCGGCCGTTTCGGCCGAGTTGTTGAAAATTGGGTCTAACGAATCGACCGCTGCAAACGTGCATACGGTGGCCATATGAACGAAGTCGAGATCCATTCATAAATATTTTGATTCAAGCCAATAATAAAGTTTTTGAAATATCTCAAATAAATATCTCACATGGTTTGCCTTTTATTTAAAAAAAAGTTGTCAAGTCGTTATTAAGAAAACCCTTAACCAAAAGGTCTATGGAGTAAACCTTACTGAGGTGCTAGATGTTTCAAGAGTACTACGAAAATAGGTTTTCTGAATTTTTGTGCACTTGGAGAATCTCATGACTGAGTCAATAAGAAACTTTAAATAATTAAAATCCTTAAACTCCCCCTTTGAGTCCTAACAGTAAGGAATATCCGCCGATATCCATACTGTCTTACATCTCTAAGATATTTGAGAGGGTACTTCAAAGGCAAATAAAATCCTATATTCATTTCAACAACTTAGTCTCTCCAATGCAATGTGGATTTAGGAAAGACCGTAGCTGTACAACGGCTATAATAAAAGTTGTAGACGATATCAGAGAGGCGTTGGATGAAGACAAAGCAGTTTTTCTATTTTTTTGGATTTCTCGAAAGCATTCGACAAAGTTAACAACGAAAACATCTGTAACAGACTGCTGAAATTGTTTGGTTTTTCGAACTCAGCTACTAATACCATATCATATTCCCAAAAATCGTCCGACTTTATGTACACCCAACCGCTCTAGTTCCTGGTGCCTATTTTATTCTCGTCTTACGTAAATGAGATTCCCACTTTCGTGACCTCATCTATTCTTATGTATGCTGATGACATTCAACTCTATCGAAGCTGCCCTATTGGTATGATAGACGACTGCGCAAATGCTTTTAAGATTGACCTGGAGCGCATATAAAGCTGATAAAAAAAAACGGACTTTTTCTGACCCCATTCAAAACCAAATGTATCGGCAGATATTGTGCTCAATGGCTCCAAAATCGAGTACGTTGACACCGCAAAAGATTTAGGAGTTTTGTTTAGCAGAAAACTGCACCAGTTCTCTATTATGGGTGCGAAACATTCTGTAACTGTGCAGCTAACAGCAAAAGAAAACTTAATGTCACTTTCAACAATATTGTGCGTTACGTTTACAATCTTCGACGCTTCGACAGAATATCTTTTTACTCGAAGTTGATCTATAAAATGCCACTTGACCATCTAATATCTAATATTCCTTATATTGCTTTCCAATATAATTCAAACTAATCAGCCTTTTGAATAAGACCTTTTTTAATAAAACAAGACTTACCATGTCTGAAAGAAAGCACTCACCCTCGTTTTCCATGATAACATCTGAGCGACAATTTTTTATAATGAATACTCGCCTGTTGAGCTCCTTAATACGGTATGTCCGTAGGTATTGTGACACCAGTAGGTTTCCAATAAAATTAAGTCCTTCTGCATGAACAACACCTAACTCTTTTTTTCTTTTTGCTCTCTCTTTGTTTTTATACTTATACTTAGAAAATTGCACAATTTTATCTGGAGATATATACGATTATACCATATACTTGAACGCTGCCTATGGATCCGTCCAAGACATTTTGGTTTGAGTTTATATCGTTTAGCAGCAAAGTTGGCACCAAAAGACCTCAATTTCATGCAAAAAAGAGATCGTGTTGACATTGCAAAAGAGATAATTTGTGATCATCAAAAGGATCATTACTGGAGACGAGACGTGGGCTTATGAGTACGACATGCAATCCAGACATCAGGCAAGTGAATGGCGTTCACCTAATGAGCCGAGTCGTTTTTAGTCAAAAACGAAGGCAATGCTCACGGCTTTCATGGATTACAATGGTGTAGTGCATCATGAATTTTTGCTAGAAGGCCAGAAAAAGTAGACAAAGTGTATTATTTGGAGAGACCAGACCAGAGACATGAATTGCGGGCAGAAAACTCGTGGATTTTGCACCATAATAACGCACCGTCGCACAGTGCCATCATTATGCGTACGAAAAATGCAACAAATACCATCCAACAGCCACCGAATTCAACTAATTTGGCTCTCTGTGACTTCTTTCTGTTTAATCGAGTTAAAAAACCATTACGGACAACGCGTTTCAGCAGCCGAGAGGAAGTAATGGAAAAATCGCAGGAAGCACTGATGGACATACCGAAAACAGAAAATAAAAATTGTTTCGAAGATTGGATCAAGCGCTGGCATAAGTGTGTTGCAGGGATTACTTTGAAGGGGACAATATAGATTTAGATGAATAAACATGTATTTTTAATTTTCTGAATAAATTCCGGGAACCGGTGGTATTCGGCCTGTAGAAGAGCTAGGCTTAATTTGGAGGTGAATTTGTTGAAGCACTTTGCTTCATTCCTGGCTCGTTTAAATATTTTTTGCTTTTCCTCTGACGGGTTGGCCTTATAGGACTGAAAAAACATTTATCTAATCCTGACAGGTTCTTTACAGCCAGAGTCGTACCAGGCCTTTGACATTTGATTTGACATTTTTTTTTTTTTTTTTTGAGGGATAAAGAATCTCATCTCAAAGAGAATAGTGATTGTGTTATTTCTCTTAATGCTACACGGTTTTTTTTAGGAATCTTTTGCCTAACCGTGTGGTCGGTGTACTAGAAATTACCTGACGTCTGGTATCCGCGTGGGCTCATTTTTATGCATGGGAAGTTATGCTTGAAGTCTCGTTAGAGGTCGAGTTTGGCGTTTGGCGTTTCTGTAAATAGAGCAATAGCGTATACGTTGTTCCCGGAGATGGAATTTTAATCATAAACAGTTGAATTCCGGATTGGTACAGGGACTGTATTGTGGTGATATTTGGTATCCTACATCATAAGCACGTAAATGGTGAAAACCGCGACGAGAAATGCACTAGGCCATAGACAAGCAGCTTCAGATCTGCGTGATCTAATAGTTGATGGCGGAATGTAACGTTATTAATATCAATTAAAAGCATACGTTTTTTTGCTCAGTTTCCATTTTGTCAGTAGTTTTGATTACCTTATTATTGCTATCGAGTCTTAAAGAGATTATTTACATTTTCAAGTAAAATTCAAAACTGGAATCAAAATTCACGTAGTCAAAAAAGAAAAATTTTAACCTGGAATATATTCAGATGTTCCGTTTTAGTTGCCATAAGATCAATATCAAAAAAGTACTCACAGCATAGATCAAATATCTGGAGAAGTTTCCCAGTTTTTTAACGGCATGAATGAAAGGGACAATCGACTCCCCTTTAATTGCCTTTTCACTTGTTGTTCAATCAATGAATGCGCCGAATTTCTCTCATTTCTTACTTTTGTATGTGTAATGGTTTTAATATTAAGGTTACGTATAGCGTATTAAAAAATGTATATTTTATCAGTATACATGATTATATCTTGATCAACCTTGTCTCTTAAACACTCATTAGTTTCCAATTCGTATACCGTAAAGTTAAGTGCGTTCGATCTTGGTCTATTGGAAAACACGGACGTGTCACCTTTAGTATTTCTTTAGTTTCTTTTGGTCCTCTACTTCCGCATTTTCGTTAGCAGTTCATGTTTCACAAATATCCCATTTCTTCATGAAAAACGAAATATCAAAATCATCTGTGAAGATTCGGTAAAAACTTATGCAGTTAATAAATCGGATATTCCTTGCCTTGCAATCAGCAACATAGAAATATCTGCGAACTACCTACTTCCGTTGATGTATTTGTATGCAGGTATATTATGGCTTTCGACTTTCGAAATCTCACAATCGGACTTTGAAATTTGAGAACACAAATGTAAATCGTTGGTTCAATGGCAGCCCCTTCTTGTCGGATAATTCCATGTAGGGCCTGATTTGTTCGGGAATTGTAGATGTAAGCCCCTAACTTAAGGTCCGGTAAAGTCCGGTTACCGAGGTGCCTAATTTATGTCTCCGTACTTTCTAAATAATTTATTGGGAAGAATTATCAGCTTTTCTCAAAAATTTTCCAGACCTGTGGAGTTGCCCTGCATTGCTCAAATTGTGTTCTGTTGTTGAACTCGGGAAATAGCTGCAGTTGTACCAAAAACTTGTCGATCATTCGGCAAAAAACGTCGGGATATCAGTATCTTACATTTTGTCTATTTACGTAGCCATTGATATACAAATCTGATTCGTCAGTACATAATTTGATTCCGAGCATTCGTTCTGTTCGGAAAGTTTCCAGCATCATTCTTTTTTTCGGTGAATTTTGTAAGAGTGAAACATTAGTTACTATGTTGAATTAACGTACACTGCTTTTTTTTTTTTATTCCAGTATAGGCCGCAATCTTTCTTATCGGTTAAGGCGGATTGCGCATAATTCCTCGTCAAACTTAAGCCATAGGTTCTCGCGTTGCTGCTAACGTTGATGGTCACGTAAGATTTTGATTAATCACTGTTCCTTTTTGCTCAAAATTTTGAACCTACGACTAGATAAATTGCCCATCACTTACGTGTCCAATATTGAAGCTACTACAAAACGAATCACCGCTTAATATTTTCGAACTTAAATGTAAGGAGAACATTCTGATTATCTTCTTCTCCGAAAACTACACTGGATAGCTCTGCAAGAGCTAGCTTTATATAAAAAAAAATTATATAAACCTATAATTGGCCAAATGATCAGGCGCTCCATTTTTAAAAAGGGGTAATACACGAGCAGATTTTAGAGCTTCAGAAGAGGTTCCTGAAAAATTGCAAACTACATTGCTGTAAGCCTCCAGGACTTAATTAAGTATTGTTATTAATGACTCTAATAGGGTTATTGGTTGAAATACAAAACTCCAGATTTCTATTCTATTCTGTAGAACAAGAGGGGCATATAAAATGAAAAGAAGTTTGCATCACATTCCAAAGGGTTTATTAAACGAATTAACAATATCGACTTTATTAGAGACTGTATTATATATATGCTAATAATAGTCGGATCCTTTATTGCTGATGATTTACTTAGAATTTCTCAAAGAGAAAAAAGTCTAGGGGACTACCAGGTAATGCTTCTACGTCCTCGGCTTGGCCAAATATTCACTTATGTGCTGCACATCCTGCGCACGTGTCCATGAATTGGTTTTTTTTTTCAGGATGGCATGAGCTTATCAGTAGTAGCTGCACATGCAGGTGTAGGAAAGTCTTCTCTATTGAGATACAGATGTGTGTACCTCACATGATACATGGCATGCTTGCTGCCTTTAATACAAGTGACAAGCGGTTTTGTAAATAAATACAAAGCTGAGAAGACCAAGGCCTGGGCAAAACCACAGCGATCATCACCATAGAAAACGCATACCCTTGTGTTAGTGGTTTAATCTTACACACATTTAGATTAAATACCAATATATAGGTTAAGCATGACCCACTTTTCAAATGAAATTAAGTATTAAAATGAATACTGCCAGTGTTGGTCTGGGAGTCGAGAGCACCACTATTATTTTTTTCTAATGTAATCCAGTATGCTATCTTGTTCTGGTATTTACTACCAGATCCCTATATTTTTTTCCCAAAAATTATTATTGTTATTAATGTCCAATGGCTAATTTAATCCAGGATCA
Organism: Volucella inanis; assembly: GCA_907269105.1. Taxonomy (NCBI): domain Eukaryota; kingdom Metazoa; phylum Arthropoda; class Insecta; order Diptera; family Syrphidae; genus Volucella; species Volucella inanis. Next base: position 121,529,937 of record OU026153.1, on the reverse strand, counting down.
TATTTGGGTGTATTTTTCCCTAACAGTTATTATTATTTTTTTTATTACAATATTTCTCTTAAATTCAAAAACAATCAATCCATTAAATATACAGGGTTTTCCAATAGGGACTTGACAACTTTGAATTTAACTGTCACTGTCAATTTTTTCAGTAAAATCAACATTTTCATCATGGTAATGTACACTAACGAGCAACGTCTGCAAACGTTCTCCGATTGGGTTCTGGAGAAAATGCGCCAACATGATGAATTTCATCGCAAAATCATCTGCAGTGACGAAGCTCATTTTTGCCAAAATGGGTTCGTCAATAAGCAAAATATGCGTTATTGGTCGGGTGAAAACCCACATGTGCCTTATGAATCACCACTTTATCTACAAAAAATAACTGTTTGGTGCGGTTTGCATGCCGGCGGCGAATTGAAAGATATGGACTTGGACGACATGTGGTTTCAACAGGATGGTACCACAAGCCACACAGCACACGCTTTGATCGATTTGTTGAAGAGTAAGTATGGTGAGCGTGTTATTTCAAGACATGGGCCAGTCGATTGGCCGCCTCGTTCGCGCGATTCAACGCCGCTTGACTATTTCTGTGGGGCTACGTTAAGTCATTGGGCTATGCAGAGTCGTTGAAAATTAGGTCCAACGAATCGACCGCTGCAAACGTGCCCACAGTGGCCATATGAACGAAGTCGAGTTCCATTCATAAATGTTTTGATTTTACTTCAAGCCAATAATAAAGTTTTTTAAATATCTCAAATAGTTTGCCTTTTATTTAAAAAAAAAATTGTCAAGTCGTTATTAGAAAGCCCTATAGATGGATGGCCTTTATGGCAAAGCACACAAAAATATCCTTTTAGAATTTTAGCTGCACGGCCCTTGCAGGCTTTTATTTTAACGGGTTCCACAAAACCCACTCCAGTGTGTGTAAATTGTCTGGGAACCCTAATCCGTAATGCTGGTAAACTTCCAATCAACTGCTGCAGAGGCTTGGTCTTATACCTTTAGCAATTAACGCACGCGTGAACACAGTTTTTGATGCTGCGTTTAATGTTAAAAACCTAATATTTTTATCCGCAAACATTGGTTGTTGAACAATCTTTACAATACTGAGCACTGCTGCATGAAGCTTTTTTCGATGACAGAGTATCCTCTATCTCAGGTTTTAATGGTCTTCTCGTGTTTACAATAAATCTTCTGCAACATGCCATGATTCGAAAAATTGATTTTGTTTTCGAACGGCTGTCTAATAATTTAATTAATGGTAGAATTCTTCTGGAAGCCAGATCTGCTGGATTATGCTTAGTGGGAACATGTCTTCAAATGTTAACGTCAGTTAATCTCGGAACTTCTGCTACGCTGCTGGCTACGAACGTTTTCCATTTGAAAGGCAGTGCGGCGATCCAAGATAAGGTTATGGTAGAGTCAGTCCATGCATGTTTTCTGATGTTTTTCAAATTTACTGCACCATTCGCCTTCACAGAAGCATCGCTAAACATTGATCACTAAGTGGGTGCTCTCCTTTGGGCTACCGATCCAACGTGTAATCCGAATATGTTTAAGAACTGGAAGCTTCTAACGAAATTGTCTCCATTCTTTGTGAAGCCCTGGTGGAACAGCTTCGTCCCTTGACAGCCCTCGCCACCATAACTGTTGCATCATTATTTTAGCCCTGATGATACATGGCGAAATCTATCCACGAGGGTCGAACATTTTTGCAATCGCCGGGAAAATAAATCCCTTATTCATGTTCGTTTGTATGGGTATCTTCTGAAAAGAAAAGCTGTGGCATGGGAGGAGCTACGTTATGCCTAATGTTTTGATATATTTTACCGACCCGAACCTTAAGGGAACGTTAACTTCACGATCTTTAAGTGGAATTAATTTTAAAAAAAATTGACAATCATGCATGCCATTTTCTTAAATGAAAGCCAGGAGACGATAATAAAGCTGTCACTTGTTCTAATTTTTCTTTGGCATTTTCAAGCGAATCTGGCCTCGAAACTGGCCTATAAACTGAAAATAGGTATATTGCCTCCACATCACTTGCCCGTTTCCTCAAGGTCCGAATTGCCTTGAATGGAGAAGATGTGGTCACTGTCACTCACCGAAAGTCACTGTTTTCAAACGATACAAATTATGTCGACTTTTAAGGATGTTCCATCTGTTTTTTTTTAAAGACAGCATCGAAGACTTCTTGCATCTTCGTAGTTGTACTAGCTTCCTTAAAATTTAAAAAGGCGAGCTCAACACACTATTATTTACTTCATTCATGTGGCCTAACTGCAGATATTCGTTGATGCAGGTTGTATATGTTTTATGCGTAGGTTTCTCTAATTGCAGAAACCTACCTTACCTTACCGAGCAGAATCCATCCTAATTGCGTTTTTGGGCAATATGGAACGTATCATCGCACCTTAATATACCCAGTACCACAAACTCTGAAAATTCATCGTTGCCTAACAAAATATTGATAGTAGCTGGTTTGTAAAATGGGATCAGCTAATATTAATCCATCAATGTGCTTCTATTTGTTGAATTTAAGACAATTGGTTGGAAGAAGCCCCGTAAGAGTTCTAAGTACAAAGGGTCGTACGTTATTTTCAAATATAGAGTGCAATGAACCAAAGGTTATCTCAACATATATGTTACATGACCCGCTGCTTGTTTTCCCTAACCCCGACACTTCAACAAATGTACTACGTCCTTTGAGATGGAGAACTTGTGCAGCTGGTTCCGTAATGAATGTGGCTTCCGAACTAGGGTAAATAAGTCCACGTAAATTGAGGTATTTACCTCGAGAGGATCTTACCTTCACCATTGCAGTCGCTAGTAGGATTTTTGAATTGTCTTGCTGCACATAAAATGTACTGACTGCAGAACTTGTGATCGGTTGTTCATGTGTTGGATTAAATACCGATTGATTGATGCTCAAGACCAGAAGCTTGAAACGCAAACAGTTACTATTGTTCTACACTGAATGTGGATTTGGATAAGGCTGTGAATTTTCAGTATTTAAAGATAAATTATTCGAATTTGTTTTAGGTAAACTTCCCTAGTGAAATAAAAAGTGATGCTTTTGGCTGAGACATTGCTGCATTTTATGGCTGTATGCTAAACAGTTCCCACAGACACCATGTTGCTTTACGGTATTATTCCTGACACATACATTTCAAGAAACTTGTTACAAGTACGAGTTGAATGTAGTCCTTTTTAACAGACTTTACACTAAAATTATACGATGAATTATTTGCCAAAAAAATATTAAAATTGATTTTAAATTATCCGGTTACAGGCTTAACTGTATGAAAAAAACGAACTGTCATATTGACATCTGATATTTATTACATGCTAGTTAACATAGGTTACCAATGGTGTTTCATTTGGCAATTCATATAATACTTCATATAATCCATATTTTAAGGTTTAAGGATTATTGATCTGATTTTTTTATTGGAACATACATAAAATCGGACAGAGAAACTTCCTTGTGGCACGGTGGTTAAAATTTTTTTAAATTGCGGGAGCTCGTTTGCGTTACTGATCCGAAGATGCCTGTTGAGACACGTTGTCAGATTCTATGTATATACGCTAAAAGGCAAGACCTTTTGTAGATTGAATTTAAAGCCTAAATGCCACTCCTTGTGAAGGGCTTTCATAATTTTATGCACCTAATTAATAGTTTAATGTTTGCTTCATAACCCAAACTGATGATTAGGGATAAAATTTTTTCCTCAATAACCGGCAGTATATAATTAACAAAACTCTTTTCAAAAATGTTGGGTTGCGAGAAGTGAAATCAGTCAAATCGGTTTCTAAAATGTGTTCCATATGTGATTCAAGCAAGGTGGTGTAGTACGACTTTGTTTCCATACCGTACGGACTTTTATTTCGAGTGGATAATTAAAGCCGCAGTTTCTGTTTTTTCTTTGATATGATATATTGTTCTACACGGCATATTGAGGGATTTTCCTAAAGTTCGAGTTCATATTGCGCCTTAATTGGTACTTCTGGAAAAGGTCAAAGAGATAGATCAAAAGAGGAGTTAAAGCTTTAAATAACTTTTATTAAATTTGTAAGTATTGCTTTTGAAGCAAATAATATTGGGTATCTTTTGGTATTAGTCGGCCAGTAAGTCATTTCGCCAATGGAGTAGAAGTTACATTTGCTCTCCATAGCAACTATAACCGTCTATAACAAAACTCGGTTTTAGAGAATTAAAAAAGTGGACAGTAAAAAGACGAAAGATAATAATAAATTATGTCTGATACCGTGGTTACTTGTACAGTTTTGACCTCTACTTTTAAATCTTTGAAATGTTTGACATATTCTTTAATATACGATAGATTTTTCCGTATAAATATTTCTACTTCTTCAAGTTATTGTAAAAGTCCATTAGCATTAAGCATAAGTATTTTGAGCATTCGTTTAATATTCTTGGTAGGCATATTACGGCAGTTATCTTCGATCATAGCTAACCTTTCAATAATAAATTTACTTATTTTACTTTTCTCATTTAAGTTTCTTAATTGCAATGGGGAAAACGTTTGAAACCGGGTCCGTCGAAAACTTGGATGAAAGCGCGCCCGATTTCCGCCTTCTAATTCCTCAAAGTTTTTCTTCCATCACCTTTTTTTTTGTATGTTTGTGACTAGAACCAATTAACTTTTCTAGTCACAGGCACGGGCTCTATTTTGATATTGAGAATCGTTTTTATTCCATATAATTTTCCAAGATTTTTTCTTCTTTTCGGCACAACGCATGTAGTTTCCTAGATACGACACGTATTGGTCTATCTTATTTGTTATCCTGGAATTTTCCCCGTTCTTCTCTTATGAGACATTATACGATAGCTGTCATTTCCTAAATTTTACCACAGCTTTGTAAATGTATCGCAATTTTGTTTCAACTGACTTACAATCGACATTTTGCTCTGTAAGTGAACAGCCGAGTGATAGGTTCATCTCCAAAAAATGTATCCAAAACATGAACTCCCGGAAATAGTGTTTGTATACGGGTTCTGCAATGGAAACGATTCATTGGCAAGATTGGAGTACCAACGACGACACCCAAATCGTCGAACACCGTACATCCGGCTATTCGCTGATAGCAAAAAAGAGAAGGACATTCAGACGCAGCGATGGCAGAAGTTAAGGATGAGATTTTGCGTGCTGTGAAAGATCAGTCTTCAGTCAGCGTCCGCAGACTCTGTGCAGATGGAACTTCCTAGCACCAGAATTCACGAGACTCTACAGAGTATTAAATTACACACTTTTTATTTCACACCGGTACAGGATTTATTTCCAGGTGATGCGCAAAGAAGAGTGGAATTTTGCCAATGTCTACTGCGCAAACATGCAGAAGACGGGCAACATTCTTTGAACTGACGAAGCGCACTTTACAAGAGATGGGGTTACAAACCACCATAATTTGCACCATTGGTCAGACTCAGATCCCTATTTAATACGCACAACATCATTTCAAAGGTAAGAATTTGATAATTGTAAACAATTTCTTCAAAATGTGTTGTTTTTATTAAAGGAGGCTTAGCGTAAATGTTTGGGGTGGATTGATAGAAAGCACTTTAGTAGGCCCGCACGTTCTTCCACAAACAGTAAATTCTCATTACTACCTGGAATTTCTTATATAACGATTGCTGGAGTTCCTTGGAGATGTTCGTCTTGTTCAGAGAAGGGCGACGTTCTTTTCACAAGATGGAGCACCTTGTCACAGGAGCAGCAAGATAACTTCGTTCCTCAACCATACTTTTAACGAACGCTGGATTGGTCTATTCGGCCCCAACTCTTGGCCAGCCAGATCTCCTGACCAAACAAATATGTATTTTTTTCTTCTGGGGTGCTATGAAAGAAAAGGTCGAGTCTGGTAGAGCTCCAAGAAAATATTTGTGCCGCTTCAGAAGAGATGGGAAAAATTTTGCTGCCCGTTAATCTGCCATCTGAAATGGTTAAACGCGCCCAAAAATGTACTCAAATGAAAAAAAGGCACTTCGAACAATTGCTATAAACATTTCATAGACTGTTCCAAAAAGAACTTTCTCAGGACCACAAAAAAATGTCTAAGAGATTTTATGGCCATTTTTTCTGACAAAAAATGGCCTTTACTACCAAATCTGTTGATACGCAAGAATACAAATTTCATAAACCTCAGAAAATTTCTTAAGTACAAATTTTAAGAAAAATGCATTTTACGTTAAAAAAATTAACCACGAGCTTTCATAATTTTGAGTTTACCGAGCCATAACGTTTTTGTTGTTGCACATATATACACAAAGCATTTAGTACCACTAAATTATCTTTTTGGAATGTCTAAAACTATTTTTGGAACTGCACTAGTTATAGTTATAGAGTTTAAAGCATTTATACCTCCAAATTAGAGGTCACCAACTTTGATGGGCTGTAACTTGAAATGGAGTGATAATAATAGACCACCCCGCACGGCCATAAAATTTTTTGTTCGTCGTAACTTTAGGAATATGCCCTTAAAGTATTATACTGCTAAACTGGGACATGCTGTATATATACATATAAAAAATATATTTCTTTATATGACCTGCTCAAGGTCCAAGATATTCACCTTTGCAACGCCTACTAATGCGTTGCCTGGTATCTTTTTTTGTGTAAGTAACCATATAACCATAATAAACAATATTGAAATATGGGTATTTATTATTTTATACGATGAATTCATAGTATTGTAAGATGATAATTCTTAGATGGTAGTGTAAGCGTGTTGTCTAACAATATAAGGAAATACAAGCCACACAAATTTAAATGTTAGTACAAAGGTGTATTCTAGCCTTACTCTTTAGTCAAAAAATCAAGAACACTTTAAAAGAAATATAGGGTGATTCATCGTGAGGTTTGATTTTCAATAGGCGACTATTTTCAGTGAGTGGGCTCTGAGAAAACTCAATGAAAATCCTATGTTTTATCGTGAAATTTTATTCAGTGATAAACACCATTCCTGGCTCAATGGATACATTAATAAACAAAATTGCCGTATTTGGGCTGATGAGCTACCCGAAGAGTACCAAGAGCTACCATTACATCCATTAAAAATAAAGGTATGGTGTGGTTTATGGGCTGGTGGAATCATTGGTCCATATTTTTTCAAAAATGAGGCAAATCAGAATGTTACCGTCAATGGTAACCGTTATGACGTCATGTTAACGGATTATGTGCTTCCTAAAACTTAAGCACATGGTCGCGGTGAGCTCTGGTTTCAACAAAACGACGCTACGAGCCATACAGTGCATGAAACAATGGACTTGTTGAGAATTCATTTTGCTGAACACTTAATTTCATGTTTTGCTTCGGTAAATTGGCCGCCTAGATCGTGAAATATCACACCTTTAGACCATTTTCTCTCGGGATATGTAAAGTCTCAGGTCTTCAGGAAGAATCCAGCTACGATTGACGATTTTGAAGCCAACATTACTCGTGTTATCCGCTAGATACCAGTCGCTATGCTCGAACGAGTCGCCCAAAATTGGACCTTCCGAATGGACCACATCAGACGTAGTCGTGGCCAACATTTAGATGATATTTTCAAAAAGTAAATACCATGAATTGTTCTTTTGACCGATAGTAAAAATTTTAAGTTCGCTTTCAAATTTATGGCTTTTATTTTACATTATAAATCAAACCTCTCGATGAATCACCCTATAAATATAATTTTAAAACTCAGGTGTGGGGTCGTGGATCCGCTATAAAAAAGTAAAAGTGCCAGAGTTTGTTGTAAAAAAAAAACAATAAACAAAAAGACATGTCACTTGCCCAAATTAAGGAGATAGATTGGCGAACCAGAAAGCGAAGTAGTTCACTCATGCCATCCCGTAGTTTACTTTTAAAGATATTGGTCAAATTTTTTATGGGATTTTAAAAAGATAATGTTAACTGTGCATGCCGATGGCCGCTTCAACTTGTTTAGCTTATGACATTCATTATATGGACAGCGTGTGTGTCTCGTCAACTGCAGCCCTCAACTATTTCGAATTATAACAAGCGCTTGAAAATCAGTTTGATGTTCCTGTTTTTCGCTGAGTATTTTTTTGGATTTGAGCTAATGACGTTGGAAGAAACAGGAGGAGTAGCCGCACTGCTACATTTTGAGTACGCAGGCGATTGTTAAGCTCTGTGTCACAGGTGTAACTGAAGTTATTGACTTTGTTTTAGATGGTATAGACATATGAATGCTCTTAGAAAGCCTGCTGTATTGAAAAAGCAGTATGCCGATAGCAATATTTCGTCGTGTGCTAGAACTGTTTACTAACACATTAAGCCATATTGCCCATATCCTTTGGCCAAAATGGATTCTGGTTCCGATACTGTAAGATGAGAGATGACCACAGTTCGTGACCAAACCGGAAGAAAGTGTATGTGTGCGAGTTGGGTAGGCTATCCTACGACGCGACTTGTCACGGGCTCTACTAGGAGTTAGATCAAGGTACAAGGAGATTGCGTCAAAAACTCCCATCGATGGACAACCTGCTTCATACACTAATGAAAAGCAATATCTATACCACACCCCATGCACCAGTTTACCAGCAGAGATCAGAATTGTCGAAGATAGGTATATATTCTCCTTAGGTATGTCATTTAGATTTTTTTTTATAAAATTACAATCGAAACAAAAAAAAAAAAAATAAATAAATAAAAACCCTTACCTTTTGGTTTATACTCATTTTATTATTTATACAGGGTGTCCCAGTTTAGGTTTTCGTCCTGATAGCTGAAGATTCTTAAAATATGGTGATACAAAATTGCATTGCAGGGAGTCTATTTTAACTCCCCCTCCAAGTTATAGGCCGTTAAAGTGAGGTACCTCAATCAATCAACAATATCGCCATCAACACCAAATGTATAGGACAGGAGGTGATAGTTAGGACTCGCAGATGTAAAATGTTTCTGAAGCAAATATGAACAGGGGCGTGTTCCAATTTTGTACACCTGTGCTTTAAATGAAAGCATAACATTTAATTCGACGGAACTGGACTATTGGCAAATGTTAGAAAAATTAAAAAATATATATGCTTCAGAATATGAAATATCATATCACAATGTATGTAAAATATGGAACGCCAACAAAGCCAGAAGTTTCGTAGAGTCAAAAAGTACTTCGTGGCATATTTCACGAGGCTATCATAAGAAGTATACGTTTTTATTGGAGAAAATATAATTTAAAATCGTGATTGGTACATCTTATCCTTTTTATATACTCTGTATGTTAATAATTTAAAAAAAGCACTTGAAGAAAATTCAGATACCTTTTCAAATTTATTTACCACACAGCATGTAGAAAACAAGTTAAATATTACGTTAAAAAAAAATTAAAATTCTATGGATGCATAGCAAAAAAGTAATCGCACCTTACAATAGCGTGTTACTTGATGATTTACAGTTTGCAAAGTTAGAAGAAAGTGATATTCTATAACGCACAGCAATTATTCTGAAGGAAAACCTTTTAAATATATGTAGAACCAAATAAACTGACTTCTATTATTACAACGGAAAATATGATAACTGGGGAAGGCTGTATTCCAGAGCTGCTATATAGCTTTCACCTAACTCTGCTTAGTAGTTCCGTTCGTCGACAAAGACAGAGTTCTGAATGTTTAAGAAAAGTAAAATTATTTTCTGAAGATGCGATTTATGCTGTTAATAATGGGACTATTAAAACTTTAAAACATATAACTCCGGGTGGAGCATAAAAGAGTTTGACAAGTACCAGAAAAATCATTAATATTGTCAATAGATACGGCCAGCTTGCAGCTACAATGTTGCAGCTACAATACATTGGAAGAATTGGAAACCGAAGCGACTTTTGCATCTATCAGTCGATCCATTATTTGTCTAGAAGATGTAGTGCTTTCATCAACATAGTGTACAGGAGTGGCCTATGATAATATCGACCGATTCGTTGACACTTGCAGTGGAAAAGATACTTTACACGTTACAGTCAGCATCATTTATCAGGACCATCTTGAAAATGGTGGTATTTCAACCGAGGAAAATGTAAATGAAATAGAACCTGCACGGTGAAAGCGTACAAAAAGAAGAAAAGCATTCAATGCCATGATCCTGGAATTTAAACCAAATCCAAAAAAAATAAAAAATTTGGAACCCTTACAACCTCTTCATGATTGTTCACGCTATGCAGTGTCAACAAATACGAAGTCCATTTAGCAATAAGATCTCACTTGAAAGTTTTCTCACTTTTTAAAAACACTCAATACTTCTATGTGGGTAAGTTTCAATAGTAAGATCTAGAAATACGATACTCCAAAACAAAATGTTTCATATTTAACTCCTATAAACTTGTCTCCGACAAATATAAAATTCTTTTATATACACTTTCTATCTAGTCTTTAAAATGATTTATTTGATTTAATAAAATGAAATTGTTAATTTTTTGAAGTACAGTTATTTTATTTTATGGTCGATGAAGAAATACAATGCATTTTTATTGGAAATCGATATCTTCCTAAAAAAAACAAGGGATTTGTTTCGCAGCTGCCGATTCCTTTTAAAAATCTCTAAGCTATTGAATGTTTGTATGCTTTTTATTGAAGATTAAATTTCATATTAGATGAATTCCATTTTAATTCATTTTCTTTGATAGTTTCGATGAAAAATGGTGAAAAATATCTTTTTTACACATTATTTTAGTATCGATATAATATCTTCGGTGTTTATTTTAAAAAAGATTAGTCTTACTCCTATCATTATGTTACCGACCCTCATATTTATGCAGGTTTGAGCCCGTCTGGCACCGTTTCGAAACCGACTTAAGTGTCTGGCAGTATATATATATTATATATATATTACGATATATAATAACACGAAGTGCTCATATGTCAAAAATTAGCTTTCGTCAAATGACGTGACCGCTTCTATTTTTTTGACGGTTTTACCTCTTCGGCCTTCCCAGAAGCACCACCAGACAACAGCCAGAATTTCATTTTCGTGACCATTACTTCAACCCTATCAAACAAATATATAAATTTGCTTTGTTTAAATAACGTTTCAGAAACGTTCACTAGCTCTCCGGATATTTGTAATGTTAAAATGTGCTCTGACTGTTCAGGTTCTTATTTTCATGACTTGAAAATGACTTGAAATGTATAAAATATATATGTTTCTTGAATGCGTGCTATGATACAACTTGCTGGTGGTAAACGTTCGTCCTTAAGTCGGGAGAGCTCTCCTTTCTTCAGTTGATGTTGTGGTTTTAGCCATTTGGGTCATTGTTGTAGTCTGGAGAGATACTCCTGTTGTCACTGCTTTTAAAATGTTTGCATTTGCATTTAGATTGCCTTCCAACGATACACGTATTTGGATCGTTGTCTCCCCAATTAGGAAATGTGTTAGAATCAGCAGTTGGAAGTTATTGGGATCTTCTGATAAGAGACAGAGTGGTCTGGAGTTTAAGCGCGGTTCTATTCGGGTTAGTAGAGTGACGAGCTCCTCAAATATGAGTATCCCATTCTCAACAATTGGTTTGAGGTGGTGTTCGACACTCTTGACTAACTCTTCACAAAGTGTTCCAAAGTGGGGGAAAACTATAGGAATGAACTTCTTTACTTACTAAAAGAGATGTGCGAGTTCCGCTTCTGCTCCTACAAAGTTGGTTCTGCAGTCAGTATAAATCTGACTACATACTCCTCTACGCGCGGAAAAACGTCGAAACGCGGCTAAAAAGATTTGCGTGCTTATAGCCGTTGTGGCTAAATATCCTTTCAAAGTTTTGGCGTCTCGATCCCTACATGTCAGCATATTTATTGGCTGCTGGTAGTTCTCCTATAATTTGTTAAGTTACTTTGTCCCTATACCTATAACAAACAGTGCATAAATGTATGTGGTTTTTAATGAATCTTTTTATTTGAAAGATCCAGTAGTTGTTGCGTAGGTATGTCATTATATCTGTAGAGCGTTTGGTGACGTGGTTCCCGGATGATTAGATTAGTCAGAAGGTGTCCTGGTTGCAAAATTATGGGTGTTGCTGCTAAAATGGTAATTCGGAATTTTGATGGCTACTGCGGACTCTTATCAGGCTAACGCCGTCCACATAAGGGCCCAGAAATCTGGCAGCTGCGATGTTTCCTCGTATTGATTAGAAAACGGTTACAGTAACTAACTAATGTTACCAGTCGTAACATGCCTAACGATCGTTGTATCAGTTCGCTTATTGTGTTGGATGTGTGAAAAAATGAAGGCCTGTTCTACCACAGACTTGCCTGCATTAATGACGATAGAAGAGGTCCCCTTGAGATTAAGTCGGCAGGATTAAGTCCCGTTGGTATGTATATATTTCCAAATACTAGAAGTTGTTAACTGCTGGGTTTCACACACTCTGTTTTTCACAAACGTTTTCCATCTGAAGGCGGGCGTATATATCCATGCCAATAGTATTGTGGAGTTAGTATAGGCGTACATCTCGATGTCTTTCCTACTGAGATCCTGAGAGACGTGATCCAAAAGTTTGACCAGTATCACTGCTGCATACAACTCCAGCCGTGGTAAGCTTACTTACTAAGCTTACCTTGGATATCAGTATTTCTATATGGATCTTTCCTTCGCTGTCCTTAACTCTCAGATACACTACCACCCCATATACATTCTCAGACTTATCGCTGAACCCATGGATTTGAATGCGCTTGACTCTGTCTTCTTTCGAACCCAGAGAAGCTGAATCATTTGTTTGGCCTTGATGATACACGGTGATATCCATCCCATAGGGTCAAATAACCAGGTGATTGTATAGAGTATAAATCTTTTCATTGGTTGAGAACTATATGGGTCGACGTATTGAAAAGAGAATTCATATTTGGCTGGGATCCATTGTATTCCTAAGGCCTTGACTGATTGTATGTCTTTGGTTGGTAGAGGAAATGCTCGTTTACGATTATGGCTGGTAATCCCCTTCAGAATGATCTCTTTGTTCGATATCCCCTCTCGTTTTGGTCAAAATATTCTTCGCACGCGATATCTTCGGAGTTTTACACATGCTCGAATGGTGTTTCCTCGATTTCTCGGGATTGTTTGAACTGTTCTTCCACATTGGATGTGGGTGTTTGAAAAAATATTCGGATTGGTGCATAGGAAACTGGTAGTTTTCCGTTAGTCCAGTGGTTTCATCGGGACTTGAAGAACTTGAAGTATTGAAACAACAACTTCGGCAATTGCAGCTGAGAGAGGACAACTATGGTTCAGCATCATCAATTTCCTGCAACTTTAAGGATGTGGAAGATTCCGTTCCAAGCTTTTGCGGAGATGATAATTTTTCTATTCAACGTTGGATTCTACAATTTAAGGAATATGCCGAACTTGAGTCTTTCAATTTGTTAAAAAAAAAACTTACAAAAGCCCCGGTTTTGTCGATTTATAGCCCTCTTAGTATCACAGAACTGCACTGCGATGCAAGTAGCAATGGCTATGGTGCTGTTTTAATGCAAAACCAAGCTGATAACAAGCTATTATTTTTTTTCTTTAAAAGAGCCACAGAATCCGAAAGAAAGTATCATAGTTATGAACTAGAAACGCTTTCTATAATTTATGCTTTACGGAGGTTCAAAGTTTAATTAATCGGGATTCGGTTCAAAATCATTACTGACTGTCAGGCATTAACGTTGACTCTACAGAAAAAGATCTTAAGCCCACGTATATCACGTTGGGCCTTAGAACTTCAATCCTTTGATTATGTCCTGGAGCACAGGAAAGGTAGTCGAATGACACACGTGGATGCTCTCAGCAGGAGTTTTAACATCCTCCACGTCACAGATGAGTCTTTCGAGTTTGTTTTAGCTGCCGCTCAAAGACAAGATCCCAAGGTTGTCTATATCTTCTGAGTTGGAAAAAGCAGAGAACCCATATTTTCAGATGATTGATGGTTTAGTGTATCGAAAAGAGAAAAATAAAGTTCTTTTTTATGTGCCGTCTCATATGGTGAACCAAGTAATAAGTACTCACCATGATGCCATGTGTCATTTGGGATTGGAAAAATGTTTTGATTTTATATCGGGGATATATTGGTTCCCCAATATGAAGCAGAAAATAAGGCAATACATTAAGAGTTGCCTTAAATGAATGTATTTCTCCCCTGAATCTGGCAAGATAGAAGGAAGTCTTCATTCAATACCAATACCAATACCAGATACACCCTTCGACACGCTTCATATTGACCACCTCGGTCCTTTAGCGAATTCGCGTTCCAAAAAAAGTATATTTTATTGGTTATTGATGGCTTTACCATGTTTATTAAACTGTATTCAGTGAAAACAACTCAGACTAAAGAAGTCATAGCATGTTTGAATTCGTTTTTTGAAAATTATTCTAGACGAAATAAAATAGTTTCTGATCATGGAACGTCATTCACCTCCAAGGAGTTTTCGGTATTCTTAAATGAAAATAACGTTGGACATATAAAGGTTGCAACACATTCTCCCCAGTCTAATGACCAAGTTGAACGAATCATTCGAATTCTGGTTCCAATGTTGGCTAAAGAGTGCGATGCTTATTCAACTGGAGAATGGGATAAACATTTAACTGAGATAGAGTATACCCTTAATAATACTTTGAGTAGAACCACTAGTTTTACTCCAAGTATGCTCTTATTCGGAAGAAATCAAAAGGGAATATTCTGCGATAGAGTCATGGAGTTTCTAACTGAAACTATAAAAAAAAAAAACGGGGAAACTCGATAGTATCAGGAGTCAAGCAGTCAAAAACATCGAAAAGAATCAGGCTTATAATAAGGTGTATTTCAATAAACGTCATAAACAGCGACACATATATAAAAGGAGTGATTATGTTTTCATAAAAAATGTCCTAACCACTCCGGGTGGCAATAAAAAATTATTCGCAAAATATAAAGGTTCCTACGAGGTTAAAGAAAATTTGCCTAACGATCGCTACGTTATTGCCGATATCGATGGTTTACAGGTGACGCGAGTGCCGTATAAAGGTGTGTCTTCACCTGCTAATATGAGGAAATTTACAATGAGTTCGAATGAGTTTGAGAATGATGAAAATCCATGGAATTCGAATTCCGTAGATACAAATTGATAGAGCAATACACATACATATAATTTGTTCACTAAAATCTAAATCATCGGTTTATCTTTACCACTACTACTGAAAAGAAATTATGAAATAGATGTTTATAAGAAAATAATAAAAATAAATTGCCCACTACCAAATTAAAATATTACTTAAAATGAATTGTGAATATAATGATTGTATACAGTGGCGTATTAAACAACGTTTACCATCAACGATGGATCGGACGAGGGGTCCTAAGCAATGGCCTGCTAGATCACCTGATCTTACGTCACTTGCTACTTAAAAAGTGAGGTTTACAGAAAAAAGTAAACAACACGTGAGGACATGAAAAGACGAATCACTGTATAATTATCATTTGAAAAAGCCATGTTGGTTAGTTCCAAATACGAGTATAGCTTTACATTAAAAATATAGTCATCATAAGCTATCACACCATTTTTATTTATTTGTTTATATTTTTTTTTTTTTAATATCGAAACAAAGCACTCAGACAAAGAACTAGTCCATTGTACTCCTTGTAAAGTTAATTTTTATTGAAATCTTTCTTCTTATGAAGAAAGATGAGTAAGTTCTTCAGGTGCCTACAGTACCAGCACCCACCGCGTCAAAGCCACCCAACGTGGTGTCGTCATCACACTCGCAGCAAGCATCGCAGGATGTTGCATCACTTCTACCCAGAGTATTTAAGTGCTTCGCAAAAGATTAATGTTCCGTCACGACGTCAGTAAGCAACCTGGAGTCTTTCCTGTTGAGAGCCAGCAAAAAGGCCGATGACTTCCTACTGACCCAACTGTCAGTGGAAGCCTTAACAGAGGACGCGGGCAGACCCAACATAGGTTCGGGTCCTGAAAACCTCTCCTCTGAACCGTGTCTGGCAAGTTCGTTGGCCATTTCATTTCCCGTGATCCCATTGTGACTTGCGACCCAAACAAGGGTCATTGAATTTAGCCTTCCGATTGCGTTCAGTGATCTCTTGCATTCTCGAACTAGCTTGGAAGTCGTAAGAAGGTTCTGTAAGTTACGAAGTAGAAGGAAGTGTCTGAAGGGTCGAGAAATTATTTTTATCCTATGAATAAATAACTAGTTGGGTTGGGTGGATACGGTCTAATTTCGAAAGAAGAAGTTTACACTCGAGGGCAAGACAGTTCGTGTTGTCGGATGTAAAGATCAGATCTAGTTTCCGACTAATGAAGTTAGAAATTGAGTTTTTTTTGAAAAAGGCCAAAGCTTGTGAGACAATTTGTGAAAAGGATTTTTTTTTGTCAGAAGCTGCATTTGTGGCAACAATATAGGATTCTCCTTCCGAGTGAGTCCATGTGCGATGAGGGAGATTTAAATCGCCGAGCACAATGATTTAATCACATTTTATCATCTGTGATTTCAAAAAGGGAATCGACCACATTAGTCGTGAGTTGATAACTGTGTAAGGAGCGAACATAGCAACAAAGGATGTAAAGTTTATATTTGGAGAGAGTAACTTTAACACAGATGAATTCAAAATCGGCGGTAGATGACTTTTTGACGAGCTCAGAGTTTAAACGAACTTTGATTACCAGAATTATCATCAGTCCATCGTCGCGAAATAAACGGAATTCTGGTTTGGTAAAAATCCCGAATCCTTAGATTAATTTGGGTAAGAGTAAAAATGTCATACGGAGGCCTTTGAGAGTTAAGGTAAATAGAAGATGTTTTTCTACACACACAGGGGGCTACATTTTGGTAGAAAAGTGGTATACTATTATATGCTGAATTATATAGCGTGTTAGGAACGATAGTAGTTTTTTAACCTAGAGCGCGTTTTTTTGGGATCCAAGAGACGTTTGGAAGAGACATGAGAGGCATATGAGGAGAGATCGTAATCGACGTCTGTAAAAGAGGTATTGAATATGGTTCTTCAAGCGGAAAAGAACAGAACGACAGTCATTTTCCGCATCGGCTAGCTTCTTGATGAGTTTAACCTCAGGTGGAAGCAAGGGATCACGAATTGTGGAGGATGGGTTTTCAAGAATATTAGAAGAATTAAGGAAGATTGAGTGTGTTGGAGCGAATGAAATTCAGATAAGAGGCGGAGAGTGGGAGGAGTTTAGTATATGAGGTTTGGATTTTCATAGAAGATGGATTGCGTGTAATATATATATATATAATTTGTGGGGAGGAAGACATCTTGTTGCTCTTTTGGGTGGAAATGACATGAGAAGGGGAAAGGAAGTGATTCTGTGAAGAAAACGAGGGTAACAAGACAGCCTTAAAACTCTAGTTGAGGTCTAGATGGGAGGACTTGCATTGTTTGTTGTGCTTAGGGTTTTTAATAGGGTTGCGGTTTTCAGGGGGTTTGGTTTGTTTGGGAGATTTAGGGGTATGAACGAAGTTAACCCTAGACTTAAGGGTCTGTTTGTGCTTGGTCTGGTTGTCGTTAAAAATCTGTATCTTCATTCCGTCGAGTTGGAAGTTCTCTAAGGATGGGTTATGAAAATGCCATTCGTATTTACAGGGAATGTTGAATTTGAAACGTAAAGACCTTGATTTGTTGGGCGACGTGATTTTCTGGCAGTTGTCTATGGTGATTTTAAATTTGCCTATAAAAAAATTCATAAGCTTGATTGCGTCTTTGGTTACAAATAAACAATCGAGAATGAATGAAACACACTTAATTAATTATTACTAAGAATCATTAATAGATATATTCGAAGTTGCTTCCAGGGTTTACAAAAATTAACTTAACTTAATTTTCTTATTCGCTATTATTTATTACTGTCTTATCGCTGACTCGGCATTGTATGTTGTTTATTCAGGTGTAGTTTTTTTGTCTCGAAGTTACGATTATGATTTATGATAATTTATGATCATCTGCTTCCATATCTTAAATATACAAACTTTAATACAATTTAAAACAATTATTACAATTTAAAAAATTAACATTTAAGAATTGAATAGACATTATTCTATAGATCATAAGTGACTAGAGGCGAATGATCATTTAGTTAAATTTTACATATATATAAAAGATATTTTTTGTATATCGTGCAAAATATAAATAAGTTAAACAAATAAACTTTTAACGTAACGACACAGAAATTCTGGTATTAGAAAACTTAACTGTACTTTAACTGTACAACTGTCCATAACAAAGAGAACATCTTTTAGTTCTTTAAAAAAAAAAAGTGGGCAAAACCAGTCTTCTTATATGGATTGGTAATTTATTGAAAAGCTGTAAAAGTGTAAAATTTAAGTCAACATGTTCTTTTAGAACGAATGAATTGGAATATTGGATATTGTCATATTATTTATTCATAGTCTGTATATATTCGAACATATTAACGTGGTACTATATCCGCTTCGCATAAAGAAAACTTTTAGAAACTTTAAAAAGTATTCGCAAGGACAGGAATAGTGGTCAACTGTGTGCTAATCGATTTCGTTTGCAAATTATTCTGATAATATGTTTTTGAGATGTGTACAATACTTCAGCCGTAGTGTCATATATACCCCCATCCCCTCCCCCGAAATTTTCAATATCGTACTGTAGTTTAGACTGGACATGGCCGTACTAAAACATTAACAAAATTGTTTGTGAAGAGTGCTCTTTTAGCAGATACATTTTACGAGTAACAGATAGCATATATCTTTCCAGATCTTCGACATGTGCTTTCCATTTTTAGTACATTTATAAATCTCTACTGATGTAATTGGTTGAAAAGCAAAGCTGTTACTACAAAAAATATCATACCCTAAGTCAGTAATTATAACCATTACAACTACCATTACATTATTAAATTGATTTGCAATGCCCATTGGGTCTTGATTTTGTAATACCATTCCCTTCAAACCTATTGGTGCTATTTCTTTCATTTTATCTGTTAAGGATCCTATTACCTATTCTCCAATTTCGCTTAACATCAGCTTTGCAGTTATGAAGTTTAGTTGAATAGCAACTATGGATGAATGAATGGATGAATATATATGAATGGATATATAAATATCCACACTTCTTAATTTCTTTTTTTATGTTTTCGCTTAGTTATAAGTAAAAAGGTTTTAATGGCGTTTGCATTTTTTTCCCAGAATTTTTTTTTTTTTGTTAATTTTAATAAGCAGATTTTTTTATTAACCCACGGCCTATGACTTTTTAACTTTGAGATGTCTGATCTAACAGTAACAATATATTTTTGAATATGTCGTCTAGGCTAAGGCCACACAGTAAGCGGCAAGCGGCAGAGCGGCTGAGCGGCTAAAAGCTGAGCGGCAAAAAAAAATTTAAACATAAGAAATTGTATGGTTGTGGCCACGCAGTCTGTGAGCGGCAGGCGACGATTCTGAGCGGCAAAGTCGCTCAGCTTTCAGCAAAAATAAACATTGAAAATTCAATTTCAGAGGTACAAAGCCGTCCTGCATTATGGCAAGATAAATTAAAGGATTTTAAAAATAAAAATAAAACGGACAAGCTGTAGAGTGAAGTGGGAGAAAAATGTGATTGTTCAGGTGAGTTTCAATTAATTTATTTTAACATTTTTTTATTCAATTTACATGGACACTTTAATCTTGGTTTAATGTCCGAAATCCCATAAATATTTAGTGAGTTCAGTTCTGATATTCAACGCTGTTCGACCACTTCTATTAAAACGTGCGCTTGGTTCTTGTCTAACTGTTGTTTCTAGAGTTTCGTCGTTGTTCATTTGCATTGTTACCTGGATTTAATCAAGATCATTATCGCCATCTCGCTCAAGTAAAAAATTGTGTAATATGCAGGCACATTTAATTAAATTAATCAAATTAATTACAGTAATTGGTTTTGTCTCGATACTTTTTTGCAGAAACCGTCATTTTTGGGATAATATTCAAAATGCGCATGCAATGCATTTCTTTGCCGTTGAAAGTCGTGTATTAAAATTTTCTGTTTGTCCCTTTAAATTTCTGTTTGGTAATGGTCTTAACAGTATAAGTTCTAAGTGGGTAAGCCACATTAAATTTATCAGCTTCCAGCAGTCTATATAAAGTTAAACCAGAAAAAGTTCCACCATCACTTTGTTTTCACCTACCGCCCACTTCGATGGTAATACATTTTTTGTCAACATCGGCCATCGATGTACGATAGAACGATTGAAAAATAGTGAAGGTATTTAAAATAGTGAGAGCCGGAATTCAGGAGATACTATATTTGACAGTGTTTTCCATCAATGCTGCCAAAACAGTTGGGCAATTTAAAGCGCCGTAATTTCATGCATTAGATGAGATACTTTAATTCGTGCTTCTTCTTTTTAGATTAAAATTTTATTGATGTCATCAAAGCACCTCACTTTCAAAGCTTCATCACCTGCATTTTTGTATTGTAAATTTGGTAAACTTGTCAATACACGTAATAAATTTGTCGTCTTTTATTTCCATTATATCGATGTGTAGAGTTTCCGACGGGTAGGTAGGTGTAGGTGAAGGTTAAAGTTCGGGCTTACATGGGTGTCTCTCATATTTGCTGGTGTTGCGGATATCACATTATGTAACAAACTTTTTAATTTTCTTAGTCATCTGTAGAAAAAAGTATCTTTCCAGCGAACAAAAGTTTTCTACAGCGCTGCGGTGAGCTCGGTTGTGCGTATATTGTATAACGCGCCACTGGTTTTCCTGGTTTGAGATACCTTTGGCAACCCGCTGAGTTATTCTTATTCTATTCTTATTCTAAATATTTTTGTAAGTCTGCTGCAACAATTTGGGGTGTTCTTTTGGGATTTGATTCCATTGATAGTATTAAAATTTAGCCTTCCTTTTAAAATGTTAGTAATTTTTAGTTGGTTCCAGTTATGCGTACTAGTAGTTCTATGTAGTATCTATTGTAGGAAGAGTGTGGTTGTTCTTGGGAATTCACCTGACCTTTTGATTTGCATCCTAAATACGTTTATCGGTGCTTCACAAACGGTTTTATACAAATTAACCCTTAAGTTAGTCTGTTCTAGTTTATCAAATACCAAGTCAAGGTTTTTAAGATGTTCCTCTTCCGTTTTTCCGAGTATGATGATATTGTCATTAAGGACATCATCTATCATTTTTTGAAATATCGAATGTCCATTCCTTAATTCAAAGGGCAATCTTAAAAACTCAAACTTTCCATTAAAAGTAGAGAAAGCTGTTTTTGGTATATCAGATTCCTTCATTCTTATCTGGTGGAACCCAGATTTTAAATCCAGGGTGGTTAACAAATTTGGCTTCCCTAAGCTTGCCAATGTATTTGATATGTCAGCGATCGGGTAGGTATCTGGCACGGTAACTTCATTAAGTCTCTTGAAGTCAATAACCAAGTCGTACTTCCTTTCGCCTGATGCGTCCAGTTTTTTAGGGACCACCCATACAGGTGAGTTGCATCGCTTTTTGATGGTTGAATAATCCCCTTGTTAAGAGCCTTTTAATTTGGCTGCTTACCTCTTCCCGCATGTTAACAAGATTAGGGTATGTTGTAGAGTAAATGGGCTCGTCTTTTATTGTTTTGATTTCTGCTTTGATATGAGTCTACTTATTCTGTATCTTTAATGGGGCCAAATATTTTACTATGATTTATCACTAAACTTTGAATTTTTTGCCTTTTGTTATCTTCTACTTGGGTAGATTTCTTTGATTTGAGTTGAATTTTGATTCCTGAGTCGATCGTTAAGATATTATTTTTGCGATCTACTATAGCTCCTAACTCTCGAAGGGTATCATCGCCAATGATACCATCGAAGACTTCAGACCCGGAATGATGAAAAAATTGATTACTGAGTCAATTCCTACACAGGCAAAAACCTTCCAAGGATTTTACGCTTAATCTCTGATTCACCGGTAACTGATTGAATTCTAAAAGGCTTTTCTGTTGGCATAGTGTAAAGAGAGACATTTCTTTATGACATTCCAGTCTTCCTCAAAGATGTTATTAGAAATAAGGGCAGAGCTTGTTGCATATCTAAACTTTTGCCGGATACTTTGCAGTATGGCTCTGTATATTGACTTATTTTTAACAATATCCTAGTCCCTAAGCATATTCTCAACACTGTGGACCCAAGATAAGTATTCCACTGGGTTGCGTCAAAGGTCTGCAAATCCTCGATGCAGTCTGGAAGTTTACAGATGCTTTTCAGGTCTTGCTCAGTTATTTAAAGTCCTGATCTACTTCTGTTTGTTATTGGTACATACGTGCGGTTTTTTTTTTAATTTGAACGTTTATTTTAGAAAAACATGTACAATAGTATTATTTAAAGTATTGCCCATCTGAAGCTATGACTTTTTCCCATCTTTCTGGCAATTTGTGGATCCCATCCCAAAAGAACTGCGCCGGCTTGGCAGCCAAGAACGAATCAATCCAATTTTTGATATTCTGCTCTGATGTTAACCGTATTTTAGTGAGGGCGTTCTGCATTGACCGGAACAAATGGTAGTCAGAAGGGTCAAGGTCTGGGCTATAAGGCGGGTGGGGTAAGACTTCCCATCCACCATCCCATCCCATTCTTAACCGGAATAGCAACGTGGGGCCGAGCGTTGTCATGATGGAAAATTATTGCCTCGTGTCTGGTCGCATATTCCGGGCGTTTTTCGGCTATTGCTGTCTTCAAATGGATTAATTGTGTTCGGTAGCGTTGTTCATTGATGGTTTCACCCAGTCTTAGCAGCTCATAATACATCACACCCATCTGATCCCACCAAATACAGAGCATTACCTTCGCGCCGTGGATATTCGGCTTTGCCGTTGATTTGGCTGGTTGGCCGGGTTTCTCATATGATTTTTTGCGCTTGGGGTTGTCGTAATGGATCCATTTTTCATCCCCAGTAACAATCCGATGCAAAAATGACTTCCTTTTGCGGCGTTCCAGCAGCATTTCAGACATGCAAAACCGCCTTTCGACGTCTCTCGGCTTGAGTTCATGTGGAACCCAATTTCCTTGTTTTTGAATATATCCAGCTGCTTTTAAACGTTTTGAAATGGCTGCGTGAGTGACACCCAAAGATTTTGCGAGCTCTTCTTGTGTTTGGTAACAATTTTCATAGAGTAATGCTTCCAGTTCTTCATCTTCAAACTTTTTTGGCTGCCCAGGACGTTCATCGTCTTCCAAGCCGAAATCACCACTTTTAAATCGTGCAAACCAATTTTGGCACGTTCGCTCAGCTAGCGCATGTTCACCATAAACTTCCGCCAAAACACGATGACTTTTCGCAGCAGTTTTCTTCATATTAAAGTAATGAAGAAGAACTCCCCGCAAAAACACTTTTTCAGCCACAAAGTTCGACATATTTAAGTGAAAAAAGTTATTGTTGTTTACGCTTTGAATGAATGACATATACTGAAATGACGTCCAATGACATTAGCTTTCCAACGCATGTTTCAATGGAATAATAACAATGGAATAATACAAGTTACGCCATCTCTTAGCAAACCGCACAAATAGAAAGTTATAGACCCCAATTGAACACTAATTTCCTCCATTATGTAATTATGTAATTTTGTTAAAAATTAAACGATGGAAATGCATTTATACCACAGTACTATACATTTGTATAGTATGATTTGTATGGATGGATTTTAATGGATGGTTCCCTTTTTTTTGTACTACTTGTAAAATGAAATTTAATTTTTTTCATTTTAATATATTAAAACTCTAGTAAAACTATGGTATTATGGATAGCTCCTGTATTCATTGTTGTATTCGCTTGGATAGTCCCTAGAATTCCTTTTTGGCTACCAGCTTTGCCTTCGTAAGCGGCTTAATGCGGGACGGATGTTACCACGTCACTGTACTTAATTTATCTAATCGTTATATTTGTAATGTTTGTTGTACAGTTCACAGTCACAATTTGCGAATATTAATTCACACGGGAAAAACCAAAACCGGGATGTAATTAAACAAATTTTATTTTGGGGTCTTCGCAAGCGAATCCTAGTTATTATGGCTTAGAATTTTATTACACGAAATACCTGTCCCTGTGTTCTTATGAGTTAAAGAGTCAGGTCCCTGCTCGGGCGACATGAATAAGAAACAAAAGTGTAATATTACCTAAGAATAATTTGTACCACTTACATGGGTCGTTCCCACGAACGTTTGCTGACTATGCGGCGCGCGTTGAAATTATACACTTGATAAATGCTGTCTGTGCTTGTTGGGGTGTGTTGGGTTTTAACTTTTTGATTTATATGTGTAGGGTAAAAAAGAGGGGCCGGAAAAATGCGGTTTTAAATGAAACACGTCCTTTCTTGTTGAACAGTCACAGCAAAGAGGTCTCTTTATTCGTCCGGAAATTACTTCCATCTTTTTACGTAACCTTACGTTACTTTTAATTGTTTACATTTTAGATTAAGGTTCAATGAGTTTTAATATAGATTACAATTTTAATATTGAAAAACAATAATTATATAAATTAAAATATATGTATATTATTTATACATTTTGCTCACGAACAGGGCGGTTTTCGTCAATGCAGTTCGGTTTATCAAGTGTCGTTAACTTTACAAGAGGTATTTGTTTTAATACAATAATATTATGGTTCTTCCATATGCGTGAATTTCTATTTGTGGTATTCTTTCAAAATGCTCTACTGACTTTGCTCATTACTTTCCCCAATTTCCATCACTATTTCCTAAACTTGAACTTCTTCAAACTCTATTTCCACTCTAGGAGCAACTGAGTTATTTTCCATTGCCTCGTACGATCTCATCTATTATTTGTTCTATTTTTTATTTAAATCTCAACTATTGTTTTCCCTAATTCTCTTTTTCTTCTTGTTGCAACATTCTAACGATTCTAGATACTATAGTTTATCGGCAACCACATACTCACAACCCTTTTTATATTTGTTTGGATTGGCAAATATTTTTCGTTGTAAAGGTGGCTGAGAGCGGCTCTAATACCCATGTGCTAAAGGCAGTCTTCTCAATGTCGTTTTCATCAACTGGGAATTACTGATATCCCGAAGTCAAATCCAGTATAGTAAAATACCTGGCCTTTTCTAGATGTTATTGTCAATCGTTACTTCATTGAGCTTGCAATAATCAATCACCGTCCTCCACTTCTTTCTGCCGCTTACATTTTGATTTTATAGTCTAGCGCGCGCACCAAGGGGATATGAGTACCCTTTAACGGGCTTTTCTGCAGGACGCAGGCGGGTGGTGTAGTACTATGAAACTCAGGTGTATTAGGTTTCGATATTTTTAACAGAGGTGGTTGTCAAACTGGAGCCAGTGCATCCTCCAACCAGTGGGTTTTAGAACGTGATAGTTTTAAGTTCGTTGCATTTAGCCCAGCCAGAAACCACTCAAACATCAGTGATATACCTTCATGTCAGAGTTGACGCCGATGGGATTTTCATATAACTACATACAAATTCTATGAAAAGACGTTTTCGGAGAATTGACTAGCACGTGTACCTCGTGTATATCATTGGGGACGTGTAAGTTTTCTTGAAAACTGGTGAACTCCCATCTGTAAACTAATTTGATTGTTGGTAGCATCTGTGTGTGTTTGTTTCTCATATTCAATGCTAAAGGCTTCGCTAAAGATTTTTTTACTATCTCCATAAGATTTTCTCTTTTTTGTTATTCATGTGGTATATCCAAATGGTGACTTCTATTACTCTTTCTTTTCACTGACGTTTTATTTCTTTATCATCTAAGTTTCTTACTACGATTCTAACTTTGCTTATGGTAAATGTTTCTACCGCAGTATTTAATATTGTCGCTAAAAATTCACCCTAGCTATTCTTTTCGAAATAACTATTTCCTGCTTCTTTTCTTGTTTCGGAATGATTATGTCTTCATTCAGGTCGATGCCACCCTCAATTTTTACAACTCTAAATGCTTTATTTCTAGGTTTCAGAAGCTTCTCATAATTTAAATATTTTAGACTTACTTCTTCTTGTAATGTATTGAGTAACCTTCCTTCCTTTCCAATATACCGTCATATTCACCAAGTAAATCATTTTCTACAACCTGTATCGTGGTTTTACTTACCCTAACCTTTCATTTCATATTTGGAATAAACTAATGTCCTTAACAACTTCTCCCATGGTTTCCTGAGATTTACTTCCCAATCCTTTAAACGCTAATAAACGCATTTTGCACATGTCATCGAAACTTCTGCCCCTGTGTCAATGATGAACCTTTTAAATTCGTCATTGATAATAACATTGATATGAGGACTTTCTATATTATCGACTTGGTTGAATATTCTTAAGTCCCTTACCGTTCTAACGTTCGCTAAATTTTTGAATTGTCTTTTATTTGCTCTAGCATTTGAACTATTACTTGAGCCTGATGCATGTGAAGTTTGAATTTCCCTTTTTTTGTTTAGGTAAACGGTTATTTTTTGTGATGTGCCCTAATTTGCCACTACTATAGCACTTGGTTTTAGTGAAATTTATTCTTGCTAGATTTCTGTTTGAGTAGTCCTTATTTATATTCGTTCTAAAGAGATTTAGGCGTTGATCTTTTTGTTTTGCGCAACGATTTTCCTTTGCTTAATCCTTTGGCTTCTGTGTCACTACTTAGGATGACAGTTTTTCCAATAATTCGTTTATGAATACAGCTAGTATCTTGTTCTTAATGACCTCTATTTCTCCCTGCTCATACCCTATTTTTGTGTTATGTAATTTGACTTGCACCAAGCATCTTTCTAGCGTTTCAACCCTTTGAGGGTATAACGTTACTGATTTGTTTTTGCTCTGACGAATACTTATAAGTTGCCTAAGCAGCTTTAGACTGCTTTATGGTTCTCTGAATATGTTACGCAACTCAGCCTTCAACGTTTTTTGAGGTATTGTTTGAACCGACTACCGTTTCGGATATGCAGCACTTCGCAGATATTCCAAAAACAAGTTCAAAGAATTGTTCAAGGTATTTCAGGAGTGGTGTGCCAAACTGACGATATATTTGTTTATGGATCCTCAATACAGTCATGATTACAACCTACGCCAGGTTTATAAACACCTGGAATTAATTGAGGTAAACTTAAATAACAAGAAGTGTCAAGATGGGGGTGGCCGTGGTGTAGTGGTATATGCATAGACTTCTCAAGCAGAGGGTCGCGGGTTCGAATCCCGTGCCAGGCAATTCTGTGAAAAAGTCTTTTCATAGAATTTGTATGTAGTTATATGAAAATCCCGTCGGCGTCAACTCTGACATGAAGGCATAACACTGATGTTAGAGTGGTTGCTGCTCTGGGCTAAATGTAACGAACAAACAACTAGCACGTACTTAAGACCCACTGGTTGAGAAGGATGTACTAGCTCGTCCCGTCCAGTTTGACAACCACCTCTGGGAAAAATATCGAAACCTAATACACCTAAGTTTCAATTCATATCCCCTTGGTGCGCGCGCGGTATTAATTTAAAAAAAAGAGGGGGTTACCATAGTCAGTTTCTTGGGTCACCGAATAGACCAAAAAGGCATTCATCCAGGCGAATCAAAAGTAAAGGCAATCGAGGAGGACTCCCTACGGCAAAATGTCGCTGAATTGTTGGGTTTCCTCAACTTATATATTTGGGAAAGTTTGTATTGCATTTTCTTACAATCTGCTAACCTCTTAATGAGCTTTTGCCGAACGATGTTAGCTTCTAATGGAACATATTTAAAAACAATTCTGAAACCCTACAAAGGTTTAACACAACACATCGCTCAACTGGCAATATATTGGCTTCCCAATCGGAAGGTTCGGCGTTCAATCCGAACCGCAACCGAAGGCTTTTTTTTTTCTACTAAAATCATGTGATGAGTGGTTGCCTAGATTACAACAACAATACCGATTGCACTAAAAGAATTGCACTCCATTAAATTTTGAATGCCACTCATGGAGCGAAATAACCACGGAGCCCAAACATCTTTCTTTCTCTTTCTGTCCCATATTCCGAAATCTTAACACATGTTTTGGCATCATAAGGTTTGATACTTTGGAAGCCAACATTATTTGTGTTATTCGCGAGATACCAGTCGCTATGCTCGAACGAGTCGCCCAAAATTGGACCTTCCGAGTTCACCACCTCAGACTAATTCAATGTCATAGAGCTTTTTATTCAGTTTCTGAGTTGCTGTAATGGAAGTAAAGTTAAAAAAGTTTCCTCATTTTCGAGCTTGTTGGGCACGTAATCTTATCAGTATAGTTAGTATAGTATGACTTTTCTTTTGTTTGTTAAAATTATGTTCCCACGATCTTCTTCAATTTTATGTTTGTTTTATTTTGTTCTTGCCTGTTTGTTGCGTTTGTCTGTTTTTACGTAAACAGAGTCTCCTTTTATATACCACCTTGATCAAAAAGTTCCCGGTGGCGTCACCGTGTGGCGCTCCCATTATTCCGATTTGAGTTCTGTTTGTTTTGTTGGTTTGGTTTGTTCTTGGTATTTGTTAAGTTAGTACATCTGTTGTTGACACTCCCTCTAAATGTTAGCGTCATAGCTTGTCAGTTGCAAAAGCTACGTAGCCAAGAGTACATCTATCTGTGTGTGTAGGCGATTTTTATCGTTCCCTTGATTATAATAATAATAATAATAACTTGTATTAAATTTTGCGTAAAAAACGGATTTAATGGTGCTCGAACATTGGAAATGTTGGAAAAGTGTTTCGGCAACGATTCTCTAAAGAAAACGGTCGTTTACATAGACATCGAAAACCGACGAAAAATAACCGCAAATTAACCATCAGAGAGATAGCGTAGGACCTATCCTCCGTCGTGTAGCAGCAAAGTAGGTGACAAAAGACCTCAATTTCATGCAAAAAGAGAGACCGTGTTGACGTCGCAAAAGAGATGATTTGCGAATCCTCGCAATCAGAAGGATCATTACTGGAGACGAGACGTGGGTTTATGAGTACGACAAGCAATCCAGACATCAGGCAAGTGAATGGCGTTCACCGAATGAGCCGAGACATGACGTTTTCAGTCAAAAAAGGAGCCAACACTCACGGTTTTCATGGATTACAACGGTGTAGTGTAACATGATTTTTTGCCAGAAGGCCAGGCATTAAACAAAGAGTATTAGTTGGGCGTTATGAGACGTTGGCGTGAAACAATTCGTGGAAAGAGATCAGAATTGTGGACCGAAAACTCGTGGATTTTGCACCATGATAACGCACCGTCACACATTGCCGTCATCATTCGTACATTCGTACATTCACACAAATAGCATTTAAAAGCCACCGAATTCACCTGTTCGATTGATTTAAAAAACCACTACGGGGAACGCGTTTCAGCAGCCGAAGGAAGCACTGATGAACGTACCGAAAACCAAATATAAAAAATGTTAGGAGGATTGGATCAAGCGCTGTCATAAGTGGGTTGCAGTCGATGGGGATTACTTTAAAGGGGCAATATAAATTTAGATGAATAAACTTGTATTTTTAATTTTCTGAATAAATTTGATCAAGGTTGTATGTAATCACTTTTTTAGTTTTTATTATGATATTTCAAAAGTTTTTCTTGTTTTTTACATAGTGTATAGTATCTTCTATTTCAGGATATTTTTTACAGTTAAAGAAAACATCTTTTGGTTGTTGTCCTATAGTTGAATGTATGGTTTTGTTGTATTGCTTAATTGAGTAAAATAATTCCTCTCCTGGTGCTGTGTTATTTTACTGCGCTAGAGCCGTGGAAACTTCGATCAGCGTACTATGAATAGATTTTGCTACCTTACTGATAAATATATTTTCGTTATCAGTCATTAAGGGTTTAGCGTTTACACTCATGACAGTTTACTTTACTTTCTATTTTACGTTTAAAGCAGTATTTGGAGTAATTGCATATTGAGCTAATATATGTATGTATATTTAGTTGTAAATTTGAAAGATACCCATCTGGTACGGGTGTTTTTCCTATTGGCTGTTTGTTCGGGTTTCTTTCGTATTAATTTTGTAAACAAAATTAACAATCTATATTTTCTTTTTTACACATATCTCATTTTTTTTGTGTGTTATTTTTGTAGTTTCTGTGTGCTCTTTTGTGTGTTTGTATATTGTAATTATTTCTTTCTGTTCGTTAATGTCAGTTATGTCTTTTAGTGGAGTTTGTGCTATGACTATTGTACATGAGGCAAGATTAGATAAGGTTTCGTCTTTGATGTGAAACAACAAATCTTCGTCTATTTTGATAGCATTCGTTATTCCCAGCTTAACTTTAGATTTTAAGTTAAAGATAAGTTCATTTTTGTGTATGTAGTTGATAGTTTATCTTATTTGACCGTCATATATTGTTTGTGTTATAATTTCGTTTCTACCCTGTTCCAATATCGGTATGATTTGGTTTTTAAACGATTTAAGTGCTGTTTTACTCGTCTCAGTTGTTCTACTGGTAAACTGTTCACCGAATATTCTGAACAAACATTGGCAATATTTATTTCCTGTTTAACAAAGATTCAGCGACTGCGTTCGGTTGCCCTGTTTTATATACCAATTTTGCACCGTATTCTTCTAGTTTCTTTCTATATTTTTTATTGTCCACTGTGTAATTTATTTTTTGTTCTTAATTCATAATTTCCATTTTCTTTAATTTGTATTTTAGGCAATAAATTAATTTTTGCTTTAATAGCTCCCAAAACTTGTTCGCCCAGAATTATATCGAAATTTTGAAGCTCATCAATTTCATAAAAGATTAAATGCTGATCAAATAATTTTATTACATTTTTCACATTTCTTATTAACCATGTAATGATTTTGTTTTTATAGGCTTAATATTTATATAAGTCCCTATCCTGCACTTGGAACTAATAGAATTATTTGTTGGACCACTATCAACTAATAAAATAATAAATGTAACTTTGATTCCGCATCATCGTTGAAGACAAGGTAATCCATTTACTCCCTCAAAGAATGTACTTGCTGTTTCGTATAGCTCCTCGTTACTGATTCCAATTTAGCTTGTTTAGTTTTGTTATCGCGCTGCATATTGTGTTGATTGTAGTTTTGTGATAAAGATGTGTTTCTCTTTCTCCCTTTTTCTGAATGGGTTGTGGTGTGGAGGATTTTGTCTTGGTCCGTTGTTCCATCTAGGTTGTTGGTTGTTGTAATATGTTGAACGCACAAACTGTCTTGATTAATCTATTTCCATTGGTGTGGGTTTTTCGTAGTACTGTTGAGGTACGAAATCTTTTCGTTGCACTTGGATGCCAGGATTGAACTTAGGCCGTTGTGCTGTGGATAGGCACTGATCTGGTTGATCAGTGTATCCTGGTTGTGTTTCAAGATGTTGATTTTCATTGTAGTGGTATAGTGTGCATACAGTGGCGTAGGATTGTGCTAAATCCTTTGGATTGTTAGAATACAATGTTCCTCTTGAGAATGAACAGTTAAGTCCCTAACTAATGGTAAACAGCATCCTGGTTGGCGTAGGTCATAAAGTTTCCTTCCCAGCTTCATTAGACATTACAATTTTCGAGAGTATAAGGTAAAGTCCTTGGTTAATCTCATTATGGTGCTTGGATAAGTTTTTCCTTCCTTGTCTTATCTTTTTCATTTCATCCTGAAGTACATACAACGGATTTTGATTAGCGAAAGTATAGTCGAGGCGATTTATAATTGAGTAGGCACTAACATTGGTGTTATGGTTAGTAAAAATGTCTGCTGCTGGTCCCACTATTGTATTTATTGTATTTATTTATTTATTCATTATCACCTCAAAACTAGCTAACAATATTGGGTATATAATTCATGCGGTTTGCTAAGAGATGGCGTAACTTGTATTATTTCATTGAAGCATGCGTTGGAAAGCTACTGTCATTGTACGTCATTTCAGTATACGTCATTCATTTGAAGCGTAAACAACAATAATTTTTTTTCACTCAAATATGTCGAACTTTGTGCCTGAAAAAGTGATTCTGTGGGAAGTTCTTCTTCATTACTTTAATATTAAGAAAACTGCTGCTGAAAGTCATCGTATTTTGCTGAAAGTTTATGGTGAACATGCGCTAGCTGAGCGAATGTGCCATAAGTGGTTTGCATGATTTAAAAGTGGTGATTTTGGCTTGGAAGACGATGAACGTCTTGGGCAGTCAAAAAAGTTTGAATATGAAGAACTGGAAGCATTACTCTATGAAGATTGTTGTTAAACAAAAGAAGAGCTTGCAAAATCCTTGGGTGTCACTCAAGCAACCATTTCAAAACGTTTAAAAGCAGCTGGATATATTCAAAAGCAAGGAAATTGGGTTCCACGTGAACTCAAGCCGAGAGACGTCGAAAGGCGGTTTTGCATGTCTGAAATGCTGCTGGAACGCCACAAAAGGAAGTAATTTTTGCATCGGATTATTACTAGTGATGAAAAATGGATCCATTACGACAACCCCAAGTGCAAAAAATCATATGTGAAACTCGGTCAACTAGCCAAATTAACGGCAAAGCCGAATATCCATGGCGCGAAGGTAATGCGCTGTATTTGGTGGGATCAGATGGGTGTGTTGTATTATAAGCTGCTAAAACCGGGTGAAAACATCATTGGACAACGCTACCGAACACAAATAATGCGCTTGAAGAGAGCAGTAACCGAAAAAACCCCCAGAATATGCGACCAGACACGAGGAAATAATTTTCCATCATGACAAAGCTCGGCCCCAAGTTGCTATTCCGGTTAAGAACTATTTGGAAAACAGTGGATGGGAAGTCCTACCCCACCCGCCTTATAGCCCAGACCTTGCCCCTTCTGACTACCATTTGTTCCGGTCGATGCAAAGCGCTCTCACTGAAATACGGTTCACATCAGAGCAGAATACCAAAAATTCTTGGCTGCCAAGCCGGCGCAGTTCTTTTGGGATGGGATCCACAAATTGCCAGAAACATGGGAAAAAGTCATAGCTTCAGATGGGCAATACTTTAAATAATACTATTGTACATGTTTTTCTTAAATAAACGTTCAAATTTAGAAAAAAAAACCGCACGAATTAAAATATATATCCAACAATTTTTTATTTAAGGGTACAAAAATAAAAAAATGATGAACAAATTAAAGATCATTCTAAAACCTTAGTTTGTGTTGAAAGATCAATGGAAATAAGGGAATAATGTGTACGCAAGAATAACTGACGTAGAGTACCATCAGGTGCTCTTTAGTTACAACTTTAAGAATTCAAATAGATAGAGTATTAAACCGAAAAAAAAATTATTTCAATAAAAGAAGAAAAAGAACGAGAAAAGAGTTTTTTTTTTTTAAGCTATGTTATAATTTTCAACAGTAGCTCCAAGCATAAAGGGTCCATAGTAAGAAGCCAGTTTTTAAGTGATTTTAAAAAAGAGTGAACGTTTTGCTTGGATCGTATAAAGATAGGAAATTTGTTAAACATTTTACGTCAAAAAGATCCACAATACTTAAAATACTAAAGTTTCAATAACCTAAAACCGATGAGCCCAAGACAGCCAAGAGAGTCAAAATGAAGAAACCGGTAACGCAATAGCATAAATCTGCTCAAAAAATGTTGCCGAATCAAGTGCAATTAAAAAACCTTTGCCGGTTCGCGCAAGTTCACACGCTGAGGTCGCGTCAAAAGCCAACAAAATAGATTCGGCCACCACAGATCCGCTGCCTCAAATTCTCGCAGTCATCTTAGAAAAACTAGATGAACAAAGAAAAATAAATAAGCTCTTGTTTGAAAAACTAAGCAAGCTCGTTGCTCGGAAAAAATCTAACCAAAATGAAAATGAAACAGTTGACTAAGATTTTAACTTGGAACTCAAATGGCCTTCTGAAAAAAATCGACGAATTAGAATCTTTTCAATGGAAAGACCATATTGACAGATCCCCGATTTCGGAAACACACTTAAAAAAGGGAGTTAAGCCCAAGATAAGAAGTTACTCTGGTTATCACCCGCATCCTTCCTCAGAAAACGCGAGAGGTGGATCCTCACTTTATATTAAAGACTGCATTAAGCATGCCGAGAACGTGACAATATAACTTGAATCTATGCAAATAAGTTCAGTTCTAGTAAACATAAATCATATAGACTATAATATAGCAAACTGTCATTTCCCTCCGAGATATACAATGGCAGACGACGACTTCGATCGACTTTTTACCAATTTGGGTCAAACTTTATTCTCGGTGGTGGGGTTTTGGGGTTCAATATTCATTCCGATTAAGGGCAGGCTAATGTACCAAGCAAGTATGAAACGTGGCTTGGACTTTTTTTCG
Source organism: Volucella inanis (assembly GCA_907269105.1). NCBI lineage: Eukaryota > Metazoa > Arthropoda > Insecta > Diptera > Syrphidae > Volucella > Volucella inanis. Next base: position 121,495,756 of record OU026153.1, on the reverse strand, counting down.
ACGGGCAAGCCAACCTCCTAGCCCACCGACAATAATAATCGACACAAATGGTCGATTTTTTCATTACAAAAGGGGTCCCCAAATATCTCACGACTTTAGAAGAATCCTATGTTCTCACAGCAAAATCCGAAAGACCGTCCAGATTGACGAATAAGGAAACAAACTGGGAGGGTTTCAGAAGAAATTGCAAGGAAAATGTTGCTTTTTATTTATTTTGTTTATTTATTTTTATTGTTCGTGTAAATCATCCAAAGAGCTGCGTGGAACAACACTTCCTTTCGAACAAGAGGAATAAAACACCGAAAGAAAAAAGGAAAGCACAGAGGAGATGGCAGCAATCACGTGCACCCCCGCATAAATCCTATTTGAACCGTAAGACTTCTAATTACCTTAAATAGGCTTGACTACGGACAAGAGTTCCAATTTTTAGCTCTGGAAAACCGTGAAGTCGACTAAGAAGACTTGGAAGAAACATTCAAACCGTTCAAAGGACGTCAATTGGGCCAAGAACTTAATCTCAGAACAGGATCCGACAACTACAATATAAAATTAGTATTACAGCAAACAATAAAAAAACCTAAAATATAATAAGGCTCCTGGATACGATTTAATTACAACTGAAATTCTAAAGGAGCTACCTTGAAAAACGTTTGTCAAGCTCCTTCACATTATAAATGCTTCCATGAGGCTTTTATACATTCCAAGGCAATGGAAAGTCGCAGAAGTCATAATGGTTCCAAAACCGATGAAAAGTCCAAACGACAAAAAATCATACAGACCCATCTCGCTCCTGCCGATAATTTCAAAAGCCCTCCGCTTAAACGTTTAAAACCGATAACTGAAGAATGACGATTGATCCCGGATCACCAGTTCGGCTTTAGGGTCAAACATTCCACAATCGATCAGGTCTATCGGGTAACGAATGTAATTGAAAACGCGCTAGAGGGAAAAAGATATGTTCAAGCGTTTTTCTCAATGTATCGCAAGCCTTCGGTAAGTTATGTCACGAGGGCTCGAAGTATATAGTAAGCTACAACAAATTTTACCGAGAGAAATGAATTGAATACTCGAATCTAATCTTGAAAATAGATTGTTTCGGGTTAGATATGGGATTGGATAGTCTGAATTCAAGGAAATTCAAGCTGGCGTTCCACAAGGAAGTGTTCTGGGGCCATACCTATTCTTACTGTACACTAGAGACATACCTTTAGATGAAGAGACTGCGGTAGCCACGTTCGCGGATGACACGGCGATCCTCGCAAGAGGACAACAAAGCTTCAACGAGCTATGAACAAAATATTTGAGTGGACGAAGGGCTGGCGAATCGTGCTTAACGAGACGAAGTCAACACACGTCAATTTCACATACAGAAAGATAAACAACTTAACTTTATTCATTAATTCGGTACAAATACCGCAAAATAGGCAAAATATTTGGGAATTACCCTACATGCAAAACTGAAGTGGAAATCACACATAAAAAAGAAACGTGAAGAGCTCGAAATCAAGTTATTGGAAGATACTCTAAATTAAGCAAATATAACAAGCAGCTTATAGAGGGTGAGTTTTTCAAAAAAAATACGCGATATCGCGAAAAATTTTTCAGACAAAAATCAGAAGGTTCTGAAGGGGACATAAGATGATGACCACGAGTTTAACCTTGAGATCCATTTTTAAGGTTAAACGAAGGTCACTTTTGATTTTTTAATGGGAACCCCTATGTTTTTTGACACAATCATAATCTGCGTGAAAAATTACAATTCTTTTACATGAAACACTTTTTTCAAAAATGCGTTCTTTTCCCGTCAGACATTCTTTTCCCTTAAGACATCAAAATTACTCGAAAAGTAGGAAATATCGCGAAAAATGTTTCAGACAAAAGTCACAAGATTTTGAAGGGGACATAAGATGGTGACCACGATTTTCAAGGTCAAACGGAGGTCACTTTTGATTTTTCAAATGATAATTCCTGATTTTCATTGCTCAGTCGTATTGCTCGTAGGCTTGTCATTTGTTTTTACATACTGCGTTTAGCATAACCCAGAAACAACGACGTGGACGTAGCTGTTGAAGATAACAATTGGATTAATTGATTATATGTAATAAAATATATGGTAATGTAAAATATAATATATGTAAAAGGGGTTAATGTAAAACATTAGTAATCCACTGCATTACCAATAATAATGATATGCAGAAAATTCCCAGTATAAATGATTGTAATTAAGACCCAGTATGTTGCATACCTTTTGGGACTAAACCACACATTAAAAACTATAACGAAGTGAATAGGACGGCTTTCATTTTTCTCCGCTTTGTTTTTTCTTAGTTTGTGTGGTGATCATTTATAAAGGATTTAACCATCCTTTTATCGATTTTCATGGTCCTTACGATTGATAGTAAATCAATTAACGTGTGTGATAGAGCTATAATATAAGGTAAAAAAAAACATTAGACATTAACTGAAAGAAACTATAGACAAAAAATGAAAAACTATTCTATCAGTGAGATTTTTTAAAGGTGCAAATCGTGCAGTTCTGCTCACCTTTGGACTACTTTGCAACTGCACATCCACCGTTGAGTCCGTTGCTACCGCAAATGCACCGTTGTGATATCCGTTACAACTGTGCGACATACATCTGGGATACCGTTTCGATTTCAGATCAATTTTCTGCAGATCTCCGGCAATTTAAATAGTCTAAAAGAAACGTAAGTTGAAATACACCCCCATTTTAATTTTATCTCTCTTACGAGTATTTTTTTTTTAATTTTTACTTGATTTCAACAATGAGCACTGCTCTGAATCTCCAAAAGAATTTGCTAAATCAAATTACAAAGGATTGGGAAAATTTTGGAAAGAGATCCCCGATGGAGAGGACAAAAAATTACATCTCCAATAGGACTGCCGTGCTGGAGGAAAATTTAAAGATTAGTACGCAACATAACACCGATGGAATATCCTCAATTGAAGATGGAAAGGAGGATAAATTAGAGGAAATCTTCGACAGGATTAAAGACAATTATCTGGACTACAAAACAGCGCTATTAGATAGCATGGATAAACTTCAAGCAACAGTTCAGACTCCGGTAAGTGATAATTACCTCTAGTGATAACAACACCATTCGATTGCCGAAAATTAATTTACCAGTCTTTTTGGGAGAATATGAATCCTGGAGATCATTTCATGATCTTTTTGTATCTTTAATACATACGAATAAAGCACTAACAGTGGTTGAAAAATTGCATTATTTGAAATCTAGTTTGGGTGGTGAAGCCAAGCGTCTCCTTCAACATTTAGTCATTGACAACGGGAACTATAAAACAGCATGGGACATTCTCACATCTCGCTATGACCATAAACGTGTCCTTGTTAATGCACAACTGAGAATCTTTTTGCACAAGATAACATTAGCCACGAGACCGCTGCACATCTGAAAAAAATACTAGATACATCAGTGGAATGTCGACACGCTTTGAAAAATCCCGATGTACCGATGGAACACTGGGATGTTATCCTTATCTTTTGTTTAGTGTAAAAACTTCCCACAATAACACAACAACTTTGGGAGGAGAAGCAAGGGACAGATAAGGAATAACCAAAGTTTGAAAGGGTCACTAAATTTTTAGAAGCAAGGTTTACGACATTGGAAGCAGTTGGTCAACGCGAAGATATGGGGGTCAGTAAGATCTCTAGGGCACAAAAACACAAAAATCAAAAGAGTCAGTTAGCTGTAAAGTGTGCAAGAAAGGGCCTCACTCACTGCGGATCTGCAACCGGTTTTTAAAAATGGACATCGCGTCTCGCAGGAATATCGTGAGTAAAATCGGCATATGCGAGAATTGTCTGGCATACAGTCACGTAACCCAACAGTGTCCCAGCAGAGTCCGGTGCTACTTTTGCCGACAGTTTCACCACTCCCTTTTACACATAAACCCCCCTTCACACTCGCAATTCAATTCACACACCACCACCCACATACATGCCCACACAATCCCATTTATCTACAGTACACTTAACCGCTATTCCTTTTCAGCCTACAAAACAGGTCAACACTTTTCACGCAGTAGAATCCGATGTAGACGTGTTACTCACAACAGCGCTTTCGTAGAGGCATCCGGGTTGGGGAAGGTCAGGAGCTGAGCGTGTCACAGCTACGTTGATCTTAGGTTGAGGTCTCTGCACTCGGTCTATGAAACCAACACCCGAGCCTTAATATTCGAATTGCTGACTGGCCTTCTTCCGGCCCACGAGCTAATACGTAAGTGGAAACACATACACGGATTAACTCTAGCTGACCCGACCTACTATAAACCCGCCGAAGTCGATTTGCTATTGGGAAACGACGTCTACTCCGAGATAGTACTTCCAGAAATCATCCATGGCGAGGAAGCAAAGTCACTTGGGTGGATTTTGATGGGTAAAGTACTGTCAGCCGGCAACTCCAACGTTTCTGGGAGACGGAAGAAACACCCTTTAAGGCTTACCAAACATATGAGGACAAAGTATGTGAGGAGTTCTACAAGGCAACGACGAAAAGGTTGGATAGCGGACGATACCATCTATCGTTATCATTTAAGGAAGGAAGCAGACCTGGGCTCGGATCCTCGAAGGAAGGAGTCTTGCGTAGGTTTGTTCAACTAGAACGACGATTCAGGTATGACCCTACACTACACTTAGAGTACAAAAGATGTATAAAAGAGTACTTACATATTAAAGAAGTCGAAGTTAGCAAGGACGAAGTACTCAAAACTCCCTATCACTACCTCGTGCCGCATCATGTCGTGTCCAATGCATATACTTCAACGACAAAACTCCGGGTCGTCTTTGATGCTGCAGCCAAAACTTCAGACGGAAATTCGTTGAACCAGAATTTAATGACAGGACCTAAGCAACAGACGGATATTATTGAAATTATATTAAGATGGAGAAAACATAAATATACATTAATAGCAGACATTAAGAAAATGTACAGGCAAATCCTTATTAGCCCAGCCGACTCTTATTACCAGATGATTGTTTGGCGTGACTGTGATATCAATCCAATCAAGGTATATCGCATCCAAATAGTTATATTCGGTACAAACTCTGCACCCTACCTTGCCATTCGATCGCTTAATTAACTGGCTACTGATGAGGAGCACAACTATCCGTTGGGCGCACAAGTAGTGAGGGAAGACACTTATGTAGACGATCTGTTCGCTGCAGCTGATACTGTTGAGGAAACGGTGTTGATGCGTGATGAAGTTAACAATTTGCTGGCCGCGGGAGGGTTCAATCTGCGGAAATGGGCAAGCAATTCCAATGAGGTTTTGGATCAAATACCTGTAGATCAGCGGGAAGCTGCCTTTTCTTTGCCCTTAGATACCCCAGATCACGTCAACACTCTAGAAATCAAGTGGTTTCCAGTAGACGATAGCCTTTCTTTTCAGAACATTCAACTCGACGGTGCTGACCCAACAAAAAGGACAATTCTGTCCTTAGGATGGATTTCATTCTGCGTCGTCAAGCGAGCTTAAGTGGGACGAGCCTATTTTATTGGAGTTGAAGAAGGAGTGGAACGCTTTTCGTGAGGAATTGCCGCAAATTGAAAAGATCCGTATCCCTCGATGGATCCACACGCACAGCACTCTTAAGGAACTAGATTTACACGGTTTCAGTGACGCGTCCTTTGCTAACAACCGGGTAGCCGAAATACAACGACTGGTGAAATCAGAAAGCTAGGAACACATTCCCAGTGAAATGAATCCTGTGGATATAGCATCAAGAGGAACAACGCCTTCTACCTTACATGCTAACAGACTGTAGTGGAATGGGCCAGATTTTCTGCGAGAATCTTGGGAGTTTCAATGTGCACAACAACCGACGAGCTTAACTACAAACGAGGAGAAACGGTCAATTAAAGCTCACATGGGGATTCAGGTAAAAAATGGTTTTTATATTTTAATATCAAAACACTCTTATCTTACAAAACTTATAAGGATCATTGCGTACTGTCAACAATTTATAACAAACTTACGAAACATACCTGAGCAGAAAAAAGGTAATTTACTCTCTCCAGTCGAAATTTATTCTGCCACACTGTTCGCCGTAAACCTTGTACAGGCAGACATGTTTACTCCCGACATGAAAGCCAAGGCCCCAAGCTCGCTCTGCCCTTATACGGACTCTGATGGAATCATGCGAGTCGGAGGTAGATTGCAACAGGCGGATCTTCCATTTCATCAACGGCACCTAATCATACTCAGAGGAAATCATCATTTTACAAAGCTTTTGATTGCTGATTTTCATCCTCGAACTGGAGGACTACAGCAAACCACAGCATACTTGCGCAACAGGTATTGGATCCTGAAATTTAAAAATTGACTTAAGGGATATTTACATAGCTGCACCATCGGTATCGAGCTAAAACGTCGCACCAACTGATGGGCAATCTACCGGCCCCAAGTGTGCGCATCTCCCAACGCTTTACACATTCCGGGGTCAACTACGCAGGTCCGATCAAAGTAAAGTCATAGAAAGGACGAGGGGCCAAAATCTTCAAGGCGTACTTTGCCATTTTTGTGTGTTTGGCTACCAAGGCTATACACATCGAATTGGTGAGCGACCTTACTACAAACGCGTTCATCGTAGCCCTACGACGATTCACAGAGAGAAGAGGATTATGTTCGCATATATTTAGCGATAATGGGACGAACTTCGTGGGTGCCAAGAAGGAATTGAAAAAGTCATTTGAGAAATCGAAGTTTGATTGGAAGGATGTGGTAGAAACGATCTCCAAAGAAGGAATAGAGTGGCATTTTTTCCTCCAGCTTCCCCCCACTTTGGCGGACTGTGGGAAGCCGGAGTAAAATCAATAAAATACCACCTTAAAAGGATCATCGGCACCGACACTTATACATTTGAGGAACTCACCACGCCTCTACATCAAATAGAAGTATGTTTAAATTCGAGGCCATTGTGTCCTCTGACCGACAATCCTCAAAATTTCACCTCTCTCACTCCCGGACACTTCCTTGTCGGACGACCTCTAAGCTCAATCCCTCAACCTGACTTGGCGGAGATCAAGAGCGGACATTAATAACGATGGGATCCTCCAGAAATTACAACAGCTATTTTGGAAGCAGTGGAAAGCTGAATATTTGACGCGTCTGCAACAGCGCCCAAAGAAGCACAAAATTGAGGAGCAATCCAAGATAGGAGATCTAGTCCTGATCAAGGATGATCACCTACCCCCCACAAAATGGAGTTTAGCATGCGTCATAAACACGTATCCTGGGACAGATAACCTGGTTCGGGTTGTCAGGTTGAAAACACAGAATGGAGAAATAAAACGACCGATCACAAAAATTTGTTTACTTCCGACCAACAGCACATATAAAGACGACGAATCACACAATCCAAATCAGCAATAATAAATGTTCATAAAATATATTTATACAAAACCTTCAAAATGCCGACGGCAAGTACAACACACAAAATTCTAAAATTTATTGTTTTGGTACAACACATCAACAAAAACATACACTCATTTACACTCAAGCAAACACATGCGTAACCATTTCACTCGCACACAATTTCGCCGTGAATTGAAATACCAATACCACAAACGCGCCGTCGTTTTATTTATTTTTTTTTTTTTTCATATTATGCACTTATTTTTTCTCACAAAAAACAAATAAAAAAAATATGTTCACTAATGCCCTTTTTTCAAGTTTTTTTTTCTTCGGGTACAAAATGTACATTTCGCAAATTGGAGTTTAAGGACAACACGACACTTCACGAGAATCTAAATAGTTTAAAAATTCCCTACACGTACTACGAGTAAGAAAGAGAGGAGAAGAAGGATGAACAAATTTCATTGAGAAATACGATGCACAGTTGCAACAAAAATGGCCATTGACCCCATAAGGCATACTCAAATATTTTTCCATTTACTTTTAATTACCTGGTCAACAAACCATACTTACAATTTTCAATATCGCCATACTAAGAACTTCAGAGTTTGAGTAAAAATTTTTTTATTCGACGCACAACACAACACTTACACTACACATTTTATCGGTTCGGCAATCAACACAATAAACATCAATAACGAACGAAGATGATCAAAACAAACGAAGAAGAAGATGGCTGTGGGTCATCGACAAGGAGATCACCAAAATAAAGGCAGAGATACTTTACGAAATTAAGGTTCGAAACACATTGAGAACTATGTTCACGGCCGGGGAAGATGTTCGAGATTACAATTGGATTAATTAATTATATGTAAAATATAATATATGTAAAAGGGGTAAATGTAAAACATTAGTAATCCACTGCATTACCAATAATAATGATATGCAGAAAATTCCTATTATAAATTATTGTAATTAAGACCCAGTATATTGCATACCTTTTGGGGATAGACCACACATTAAAAATTATAACCAAGTGAATAGGACGTGTTTCATTTTTCTCCGCTTTTTTTTCTTGGTTCGTGTGGTGATCATTTATAAAGGATTTAACCATCCTTTTATCGATTTGCAGTAGCAGTATTTTGTTTCCTTCGGGATGATTAATTAGAGTGGGTCCCCTTGCCTCCCACTGTTGAATCATTGAATTCTTCCCATTTTGACGTTTATTTCCCGAGACTATTTCAACAAATGCTCTAAAATGTGACCATTACTTTCAATACACTTGTCTGTTCGCGCTCTAAATGAACCAACAGAACTCAGAAGTATTTCTGGCGTAATCTTCCGGCAAGCTTAAGTTATTCGTTTTTTCATGTCCTCACGTGTTTTTTGCTTTTTTCTGTAAACCTCACTTTTTAAGTAGCCCCACAAGAAGAAATTAAGTGGCGTAAGATCATGTGATCTAGCAGGCCATTGCCTCGGACGCCCTCGTCCAATCCTACGTTGATGGTAAACATTGTTTAATACGTCCGAACTACTTAGGAATAATGGGCTGGACAACCATCATGTTGAAACCACATTGTTTGTCGCAACTCCAATGGCAGTTCTTCTAGTAATACTGGAAGATGGTCCCGCAGGAAGTTTGCATACTTTTCGCCATTCAAGTTACCTTCAATAAAATATGGATCTATTAATTTATCCCCAATAATTTCCGCCCAAACATTAACATTACAAGGGTTCTGGCAGTAATGCATGTTATGTCGATTGACCGTACCGTGATTGGTGAGTGTCGACTTGACATTGACAAAAGGATACCCGGTTGCGAAAATCCTCACCAGAAAGTTCTTGATGCATTGAAACATGATACGGATGGTATTTATGCCGATGTAATATCTTACAGACAGTTGTTTGAGAAATTCTTGATTTACGACTTATTTGTCGAGTGCTAATGTGAGGATGGTGTGCAACGACAGCTATCACTGCTATTTCATGGTCCTCAACAGCCACCCTATCTGACCGATTCCTTTTTTTGGTTGCACACTTCCTTCACCAGTGAATTGTTGGATGACCCGAGAAAAGAAAACGCGCGATCGTATCTGGTCTGGGAAACGTTGGGCGTAAAGAGCAACAGCACCATCGACGTTCCTTCCATTTTTCCAATTTCCCGTTCCTTCCAATTTCCTCTTGAATTAAAATAGCCTGCATTATTAATCTTCAAAACGGTACTAATAATAATCAGTTGCTCAAAACAAATATCGAACTTCTAAATGAAGGACAGTTCCATTCAAGTAGAAAAAAAGGGCAGAGTGCACATCATACATTCTCAGATAAGTTTAGGACAATTTGTCTTTATATGAAATTTCTTTGAGTTTTAACTTCACTCAAGGCAATAATGACTTCCTCAAAACAAATCTCGACCTTCTAACAGCCTAACAACGTTGGAAACCGATTAATGATTTAGGCGTGCCAGTGCAGTGGTATCTAGCACTGAATGAATAAGACCTGTACCCCTTTGAGGAATACGACTGAGCAATGAAAATCAGGAATTATCATTTGAAAAGTCAAAATTGACCTTCGTTTGACCTTGAAAATGGGTCTCAAGTTCAAACTCGTGGTCACCATCTTATGTACCCTTCAGAACCTTGTGACTTTTGTCTGAAACATTTTTCTCGATATTTCATTTATTGCAAGCAGAATGGCTTCAATAGATACATTTTCCATGTTAGTAAAGTCATATATGATTCTAACTGCAGGGCTTGTGCCTTCCAATTTAGTTTGTTATCAATGAGAGCTCCGAGATATTTGAAGGACTTGACTGCTTCAATATTAAAGTAGCATGTGGGAGAGTTACCAAAAACGCTGAAGTTTTGCTTCCCCAGGTGTGTAGTGGTAAACAGAATTGTTGGCAATCGCTTGAATGAAAAACAAACCCAAAGATTTCTAAACTATTTTGGCATAGCTTAAAGTTCATAATTTTTGTTTTTTCACTAATAATAAGCTTATGAAAGGTGAACCAAGTTCTAAGTAAATTAAGGTCGTTGTTAACTTTCGCAACGCATTCATGGAGCGAAGCGTCAGTGTACGTGAAGGCGATGTCATCTGCAAATGCGCTTTGATTTCCGTAAAAGCTCTGGATGAAAAGTGAGTTTATGTATACAATGAACAGTACAGAACAGAACCTTGCGGAACTCCATTTCTTAGCTTAAGTAAAGTACTGTTAAAGCCATTTACCAATACTCTTTGCTCCCTTTCCAGCAAGTAAGACCTAAACCAATTGTATGTCATTCCTCTGAAAACGCCCCTGTATAATTTTGTTAAGATTATATTTAGGTCCATTATATCGAATGCTTTGGTCATATCAATGAAAAGAGCCATAGTAGAATGGCTTTTGTTAACTCCACTGAACAAACCGCAGCAGATATTTAAGATTGCATCCTTCGTGGATCTCCCAAGTCTAAAACCATTCTGTGCTTCTGAAAAGAAATTACTTCTTTTTAGAAACGTCAACAAATTTTTGATATCGTGGGAAGCAAAGAAATTGGTCTATAATTGGCTATGTTCTTACAACTCCCTTTCTTAAACAAAGGCATAAACTCTGCCCTTTTTAGGGCCGCCAGAAACACGCCGCTGTTGACATTGAGGTTAAAAAGATAACACAAGCCATCAACAAATTCCCAAGAGATTTTTTTCAGAGTTATGGCAGAAATACCATCACTTGTGCAGGTTTTCTTGTTTTGCAAAGCCATAATTGTCTTGAAATTTTCATAGGAAGTAAACTGGTGAAATTAAGTTCCATGAAATATTGCAGTTACAACTGGAAGGTGGTAGTTTCAGAAATATTAACAAAGAAGCTATTGAAAGTATTTGCTATAGAAAGTGGATTGGTCAAAGTTAAATTGTTCACCTCTATGTTAGGAATATCATTAGACTTCTTTTTTTTTACCTAAGATGTATTTACTAATTCCCATTCCTTCCTTTCCTGGCTTGAATTAAGCGATTGGTGTAGTAACTATCGCATGCTTGTTCGATCATAATCTTAATTCTATTGCACAATTTATTATAGTAGCTTTTCAGACTAAGATTTTGTGGGTGTTATCTACATTTTGTTGCAAATTCTTTTTTACGCTTTATTTGATTAAGTAAGCGTAATGTCATCTAAAGCTTTAAAAACGAGTCGCGTTGTCTGATGTTTAGGACAGTAGTTGTGCTGTGGATGTGATTAGTTAAGATCACAATAAAAGCATCGTAGGCCACAGATGGGTCGCTTTCAAAGAAAACTGTTTCCCAAAATTCATACCTGAGTTTTTCCTAGGCGAAGACTCCATTTGGAAAGTAATTTCACATAAATGGTGATCGGTTATTTTATAGTCGTTCATTTCACAATTAAGAACCGTACTAATATTTTTATTTAATATTAGAAATATATATATGGTCAATGCAGCTACTGGTTGAGCATGTTATGCGGGTAGGTACATTTACCATATTTTTAGACCAAACGAAGCCATCAGTAGAATATAATCTTCACACTCGGAATCAGAATCGTCAAGAAGATGTATATTAATGTCGCCTATTACTATTAAATTCTTAGTTTTTTTACTACTAAGCACGGTATTTAACTCTTCGGTAAAAACACTTTTGCGACAGCAATGTAGCCGGTAAATGCAAAGCAACGTCAAGCTTGAATTTGTAAATAAAAAATTAAATTTGATAATATCCGCACTTTTTAAACTGATTTTGAAGCGATCTTGCACAATCCCGCTTTTTATGTAAACGGCTATACCGCCAGCAGAGTACGATTCCTTGCAGTTTCCAAAAGGAATTGGAAAATTATGTATGCAAAAAGATTCATCACAATTACAACAGATACGTACGAAACAATATCACAAGATTTCTTTTTGTTTACACGATTACTAAGGGCGGGATTATTTACATGCAAGTTATCTTTTTTCATTTTATCTTTTCTAGATCAGAAGCACAGTAAATTCTAATTGCAAATTCACTCTCTTTTTTCCTCATGTAAACAATCCCATTTCTCGTGTAACTATACAGCTTCGAAATGCATTTTGGTTGTCACTTACTCTGCTTACATCTGTTTTTAATTCCAATACAGATACTAACAATACTGAAAGATGAGAAGAAAGGCGAATTCTTGCGATGAAGAAGCAGAATACATACAGAAGATACAGAATACATTTTTTTATAGCAACAACTCGATATGGTCGTTAGGTCACCAAATCCTGTGCCAGAGAGTTTAAGGTATGACGTAAAATTATATGTTAAGAGTGAAATTTTCGGCACACCTAGGTATTTACTATGCATAAGTTATTTTGTTTAAAAATGGCCTTCTTTAATGATTCCCCAAAATCTACTCGCGGTTTTTAATCTTGAAGAACACTTACAGATCTTTAGTTTAGCCTTGGGAATGATTTGCCTTCGTACAAAAAAAAAAAAAAAAAAAAAAATAAAAAATAAAAAATAAAATTTAATAAAATCCATTTATAAAAATGAAATTTTCCCAACAACAACCCTGGCCTAAAGAAAATAAAACATGGCATATACGATATAAATTTCGATCACTAATTTGGTCAGTGAAATTTTTACGATATTGAAGGTACGATCATGATTTCCGTTAAATACTCAGCCTTTTTTTCTAACTAGTCTTCACAGTGATAGGTCGCATCGACTTTAAGATCTGCACTTTGAAGAGCAGGCCATCCCGTACACAAGGGTATAGTACGTAAGAATTAGAAAATAAGATGAATCTCTTAAGTAAACGAGAAGTGCAAAATTTGAACGCAGCTAATATATGTATTAAACAAACATACAAATGTCCAACTTGGAAAAGCTTACACGCCGAATCACACCAAAGAGTTGGCGAAGATTACTCACATAGTGATCACCAGGCGATTATATTCACTATCAGGAAGGACAAGCCCAGGAAGCTTCCCAAACTTACAGGGCCCAAGTGGAAAGACATGTCCTTCGGCAAAGAGGCATTCGAAGAAATCATAGCGTCAAAGCCTAGAAGATCTGCCTCTAAAAGGGGGCACCGTGCTACTGGTGGAACGACGAGATTAGGTCAAAGAGATCCAGATCTCTATGGTTAATGCTCGGCGTGGATCACAGCGGTCTAGGGGCAGAAGAGAGTTCGAGGAACTTTTGTAGCTACTCGTGACCTCGAAAAAGCTACCAAAGAAAGCAAAATAAAATGCTTCAAAGAATTATGTTAAGAACGAGACCTGGATTCCTGGGGTTAACTATATAAGGTGGTGATGGAGAGACTAAAAGGCAACTGGTCTCCGTAAATATCCTGCTTCGCACTGCTACAAACCATTGTAGGACATCTATTCCACCGTAAGGCTTTATCGCTCCCAACTATCATCGCCCTCCCGCAATCACACCAAAGGAGTTACAAGGAGCATGCTCGAAGAAAAGCAACAAAAAAGCGCCTGAACCTGATGGAGTTCCAAACATGGCAATTAGAGCAGCCTCCAGAAAGAGACCGGGACTCCCGAAGAGGGAGTCTTCCCCGATTCATGGAAGCTCCAACACTTGGTTCTCCTACCAAAGGGAAATAAGCGACCCGTAGAACCTTCGTCATATCGCCCAATATGTCTTGTAAGTACACTTGGAAAGGTCCTGAAAAGTATTATTTGCAATAGACTATTAGCGGTGGCTGAAGAAAACAGAGCTCTGTCAGACCATCAGTATGGCTTCAGAAAATCGCGCTCTACCATTGATGCAATTAAAGCGGTAATGGATACAGCTCCCGAAGCTATACAAGGAAAAAGGTGGCGATGGGGCAAAAGAGTACTGCGCCGTAGTCGTGCTCGACGTCAAAAATGCAATTATGAATGAACACGCCACACTACCTAATGGACACGGTCATGGACTACTTCAGGAACAGGAAGTTAATGACAATGGCATAACATATTATAATGTAACCACAGGAGTACTGCAAGGTTCGGTACTCGGGCCTCTTTGTGGAATATTATGTACGATGGAGTCTTGTGACTAGGGTTGCCTGAAGGTGTAAAAGTGATTGGCTTCGCCGATGACATCGCCGTGGTTACAATGGCAAAATATATACATGATGTTGAAACCACCACAAACGAGACAATCAAATTAAAGTTAGGTTGAGGATGCACTGGCTCCAGTTTGACAACCACCTCTGGGAAAAATATCGAAATCTAATACACCTGAGTTTCAGAACTACTACACCACCCGCCCACGTTCTAGAGAAAAAGCCAGTAAAAGGGTATTCATATCCCCATTGTTAGACAAACATTTATCATCCGCTTTTAGTTTTCTAAGCACCTATTATAAAGAAATGGAATCAATCTTTCATATATTGTTTTTCATCCGGGCAAAATGTAGCTAGTATTTAAGGCTGCAACAAATTCAATAAAATCTTCCTTAAAAGGGTTGATAAGTTCGATCTATGAATTTTAAAAACATGGCATCAATATGTTTTTTCTCATCCGGACCTAAGGGCCTTCTGGCAAAGCTTTGAATATTAATTTGCCCCATTCTTTGTCTTTTTGCTGGAATTGCATCATTTTGGTTTTGAACGTGAGGAGTCTCTTCTGTCTGTGAAGCTGTGGTTATATATTAACAACGTTGGAAACCGATTAATGATTTAGGCGTGCCAGTGCAGTGGTATCTAGCACTGAATGAATAAGACCTGTGCCCCATTGAGGAATACGACTGAGCAATGAAAATCAGGAATTATCATTTGAAAAGTCAAAATTGACCTTCGTTTGACCTTGAAAATGGGTCTCAAGTTCAAACTCGTGGTCACCATCTTATGTACCCTTCAGAACCTTGTGACTTTTGTCTGAAACATTTTTCTCGATATTTCATTTATTGCAAGCAGAATGGCTTCAATAGATACATTTTCCATGTTAGTAAAGTCATATATGATTCTAACTGCAGGGCTTGTGCCTTCCAATTTAGTTTGTTATCAATGAGAGCTCCGAGATATTTGAAGGACTTGACTGCTTCAATATTAAAGTAGCATGTGGGAGAGTTACCAAAAACGCTGAAGTTTTGCTTCCCCAGGTGTGTAGTGGTAAACAGAATTGTTGGCAATCGCTTGAATGAAAAACAAACTATTTTGGCATAGCTTAAAGTTCATAATTTTTGTTTTTTCACTAATAATAAGCTTATGAAAGGTGAACCAAGTTCTAAGTAAATTAAGGTCGTTGTTAACTTTCGCAACGCATTCATGGAGCGAAGCGTCAGTGTACGTGAAGGCGATGTCATCTGCAAATGCGCTTTGATTTCCGTAAAAGCTCTGGATGAAAAGTGAGTTTATGTATACAATGAACAGTACAGAACAGAACCTTGCGGAACTCCATTTCTTAGCTTAAGTAAAGTACTGTTAAAGCCATTTACCAATACTCTTTGCTCCCTTTCCAGCAAGTAAGACCTAAACCAATTGTATGTCATTCCTCTGAAAACGCCCCTGTATAATTTTGTTAAGATTATATTTAGGTCCATTATATCGAATGCTTTGGTCATATCAATGAAAAGAGCCATAGTAGAATGGCTTTTGTTAACTCCACTGAACAAACCGCAGCAGATATTTAAGATTGCATCCTTCGTGGATCTCCCAAGTCTAAAACCATTCTGTGCTTCTGAAAAGAAATTACTTCTTTTTAGAAACGTCAACAAATTTTTGATATCGTGGGAAGCAAAGAAATTGGTCTATAATTGGCTATGTTCTTACAACTCCCTTTCTTAAACAAAGGCATAAACTCTGCCCTTTTTAGGGCCGCCAGAAACACGCCGCTGTTGACATTGAGGTTAAAAAGATAACACAAGCCATCAACAAATTCCCAAGAGATTTTTTTCAGAGTTATGGCAGAAATACCATCACTTGTGCAGGTTTTCTTGTTTTGCAAAGCCATAATTGTCTTGAAATTTTCATAGGAAGTAAACTGGTGAAATTAAGTTCCATGAAATATTGCAGTTACAACTGGAAGGTGGTAGTTTCAGAAATATTAACAAAGAAGCTATTGAAAGTATTTGCTATAGACAGTGGATTGGTCAAAGTTAAATTGTTCACCTCTATGTTAGGAATATCATTAGACTTCTTTTTTTTTACCTAAGATGTATTTACTAATTCCCATTCCTTCCTTTCCTGGCTTGAATTAAGCGATTGGTGTAGTAACTATCGCATGCTTGTTCGATCATAATCTTAATTCTATTGCACAATTTATTATAGTAGCTTTTCAGACTAAGATTTTGCGGGTGTTATCTACATTTTGTTGCAAATTCTTTTTTACGCTTTATTTGATTAAGTAAGCGTAATGTCATCTAAAGCTTTAAGAACGAGTCGCGTTGTCTGATGTTTAGGACAGTAGTTGTGCTGTGGATGTGATTAGTTAAGATCACAATAAAAGCATCGTAGGCCACAGATGGGTCGCTTTCAAAGAAAACTGTTTCCCAAAATTCATACCTGAGTTTTTCCTAGGCGAAGACTCCATTTGGAAAGTAATTTCACATAAATGGTGATCGGTTATTTTATAGTCGTTCATTTCACAATTAAGAACCGTACTAATATTTTTATTTAATATTAGAAATATATATATGGTCAATGCAGCTACTGGTTGAGCATGTTATGCGGGTAGGTACATTTACCATATTTTTAGACCAAACGAAGCCATCAGTAGAATATAATCTTCACACTCGGAATCAGAATCGTCAAGAAGATGTATATTAATGTCGCCTATTACTATTAAATTCTTAGTTTTTTTACTACTAAGCACGGTATTTAACTCTTCGGTAAAAACACTTTTGCGACAGCAATGTAGCCGGTAAATGCAAAGCAACGTCAAGCTTGAATTTGTAAATAAAAAATTAAATTTAATAATATCCGCACTTTTTAAACTGATTTTGAAGCGATCTTGCACAATCCCGCTTTTTATGTAAACGGCTATACCGCCAGCAGAGTACGATTCCTTGCAGTTTCCAAAAGGAATTGGAAAATTATGTATGCAAAAAGATTCATCACAATTACAACAGATACGTACGAAACAATATCACAAGATTTCTTTTTGTTTACACGATTACTAAGGGCGGGATTATTTACATGCAAGTTATCTGTTTTCATTTTATCTTTTCTAGATCAGAAGCACAGTAAATTCTAATTGCAAATTCACTCTCTTTTTTCCTCATGTAAACAATCCCATTTCTCGTGTAACTATACAGCTTCGAAATGCATTTTGGTTGTCACTTACTCTGCTTACATCTGTTTTTAATTCCAATACAGATACTAACAATACTGAAAGATGAGAAGAAAGGCGAATTCTTGCGATGAAGAAGCAGAATACATACAGAAGATACAGAATACATTTTTTTATAGCAACAACTCGATATGGTCGTTAGGTCACCAAATCCTGTGCCAGAGAGTTTAAGGTATGACGTAAAATTATATGTTAAGAGTGAAATTTTCGGCACACCTAGGTATTTACTATGCATAAGTTATTTTGTTTAAAAATGGCCTTCTTTAATGATTCCCCAAAATCTACTCGCGGTTTTTAATCTTGAAGAACACTTACAGATCTTTAGTTTAGCCTTGGGAATGATTTGCCTTCGTACAAAAAAAAAAAAAAAAAAAAATAAAAAAATAAAAAATAAAATTTAATAAAATCCATTTATAAAAATGAAATTTTCCCAACAACAACCCTGGCCTAAAGAAAATAAAACATGGCATATACGATATAAATTTCGATCACTAATTTGGTCAGTGAAATTTTTACGATATTGAAGGTACGATCATGATTTCCGTTAAATACTCAGCCTTTTTTTCTAACTAGTCTTCACAGTGATAGGTCGCATCGACTTTAAGATCTGCACTTTGAAGAGCAGGCCATCCCGTACACAAGGGTGTAATACGTAAGAATTAGAAAATAAGATGAATCTCTTAAGTAAACGAGAAGTGCAAAATTTGAACGCAGCTAATATATGTATTAAACAAACATACAAATGTCCAACTTGGAAAAGCTTACACGCCGAATCACACCAAAGAGTTGGCGAAGATTACTCACATAGTGATCACCAGGCGATTATATTCACTATCAGGAAGGACAAGCCCAGGAAGCTTCCCAAACTTACAGGGCCCAAGTGGAAAGACATGTCCTTCGGCAAAGAGGCATTCGAAGAAATCATAGCGTCAAAGCCTAGAAGATCTGCCTCTAAAAGGGGGCACCGTGCTACTGGTGGAACGACGAGATTAGGTCAAAGAGATCCAGATCTCTATGGTTAATGCTCGGCGTGGATCACTGCGGTCTAGGGGCAGAAGAGAGTTCGAGGAACTTTTGTAGCTACTCGTGACCTCGAAAAAGCTACCAAAGAAAGCAAAATAAAATGCTTCAAAGAGTTATGTTAAGAACGAGACCTGGATTCCTGGGGTTAACTATATAAGGTGGTGATGGAGAGACTAAAAGGCAACTGGTCTCCGTAAATATCCTGCTTCGCACTGCTACAAACCATTGTAGGACATCTATTCCACCGTAAGGCTTTATCGCTCCCAACTATCATCGCCCTCCCGCAATCACACCAAAGGAGTTACAAGGAGCATGCTCGAAGAAAAGCAACAAAAAAGCGCCTGAACCTGATGGAGTTCCAAACATGGCAATTAGAGCAGCCTCCAGAAAGAGACCGGGACTCCCGAAGAGGGAGTCTTCCCCGATTCATGGAAGCTCCAACACTTGGTTCTCCTACCAAAGGGAAATAAGCGACCCGTAGAACCTTCGTCATATCGCCCAATATGTCTTGTAAGTACACTTGGAAAGGTCCTGAAAAGTATTATTTGCAATAGACTATTAGCGGTGGCTGAAGAAAACAGAGCTCTGTCAGACCATCAGTATGGCTTCAGAAAATCGCGCTCTACCATTGATGCAATTAAAGCGGTAGTGGATACAGCTCCCGAAGCTATACAAGGAAAAAGGTGGCGATGGGGCAAAAGAGTACTGCGCCGTAGTCGTGCTCGACGTCAAAAATGCAATTATGAATGAACACGCCACACTACCTAATGGACACGGTCATGGACTACTTCAGGAACAGGAAGTTAATGACAATGGCATAACATATTATAATGTAACCACAGGAGTACTGCAAGGTTCGGTACTCGGGCCTCTTTGTGGAATATTATGTACGATGGAGTCTTGTGACTAGGGTTGCCTGAAGGTGTAAAAGTGATTGGCTTCGCCGATGACATCGCCGTGGTTACAATGGCAAAATATATACATGATGTTGAAACCACCACAAACGAGACAATCAAATTAAAGTTAGGTTGAGGATGCACTGGCTCCAGTTTGACAACCACCTCTGGGAAAAATATCGAAATCTAATACACCTGAGTTTCAGAACTACTACACCACCCGCCCACCTTCTAGAGAAAAAGCCAGTAAAAGGGTATTCATATCCCCATTGTTAGACAAACATTTATCATCCGCTTTTAGTTTTCTAAGCACCTATTATAAAGAAATGGAATCAATCTTTCATATATTGTTTTTCATCCGGGCAAAATGTAGCTAGGATTTAAGGCTGCAACAAATTCAATAAAATCTTCCTTAAAAGGGTTGATAAGTTCGATCTATGAATTTTAAAAACATGGCATCAATATGTTTTTTCTCATCCGGACCTAAGGGCCTTCTGGCAAAGCTTTGAATATTAATTTGCCCCATTCTTTGTCTTTTTGCTGGAATTGCATCATTTTGGTTTTGAACGTGAGGAGTCTCTTCTGTCTGTGAAGCTGTGGTTATATATTAAGAAGTTGATACCAACATTTAGGGTAACATAGTTCTCTGCATCGTAGTCGTAGGTTCTCAGAATGGTTTACATTCTTTTGCAAAGCTATTGTAGTGACCAATATATTTTTGTTTCAAGTGAGTTTTCAAATTAGTAAAAGGTGTCCGGTAAGAGAGTTGCTTTGAATATTGATTACAACTAGCCACCTTATCAGTACCGTTCACTTAAGAGAAGAAATCCCAAATTGTAGTGGAAAACCGAGAAGTCATTCCGCTTTATTTGTGATAGATACTTTTTTTGAAAAGGGCAAAAAAAAAAAAAAAACACACAAATAAAGAAGATTCATTTGAATTTAGACAAAATTGAACTTACAAGTACTCTCTAAAACAGGGAAGAGTAAGTAAACAAGATCCTCAAAAAATCCCTTCTTATACACTAAATTTACAGACTAATTAACACCTCACGTTGTCTTAAATAATGCTATTTCATATTACACTGTCGTCAATGTGTAGTTGCTAGTGTTATGCTTTTGTGAACAAAAGCTTACATTTTTGTTATACATTCAATACATTAAAATGGAAATGAAGCCAGGTCAGAACAGTCAAACAACTTTAAATGAAAATACACATAAGGTGCATGTGTATACACTATACGCAACGAAACATACAATAAATTTTCGTTTTGTACAAGCCTACTTAATTCTCTTCTTTTTCTTCTCTTCCCATTTTTCTCTCTGTACACTCCACAATTCAAAATGTACCTTGTTGTTTTAGTTTTACGTTGGCCTGCTTTCTTCTCTTCTCTTTCTCACTTTCTGTGCACGCAACACACAATGCAAAAAAAAGCTTGGTTTTTTCGTCGAACTTAGCAACGCTTTTCATACTGCTAATGCGAAAACAATTTTCATCGTGAATTAATTTTGCTAATGCTAATTATTCCTTCACTAGATGGTGCCCTAGAAACGGAGGAAAATAAAAGAGCACGGTCAACAACCTTAAGGCTCTGCGCAATAAGCGGATTCCGAACATTCGAGACATTCTAGCAAACGATATGCGAAAAGTGTACCAAAGGCGCAGGGTAAATCGCCAGGAAATCAATTTTACAAGACATGTCAAGCAGGAAGAAAAGGCAACGTCAACGGTATTGTGGCAGGAGAGATGGGATAACACCGTAAAAGGTAGATGGATCTATAGGTTGATACTTATCACCGAGCACTGGCTAAACAGAACAAGAAGATACTGCAGCTATCATCCCACGCAGTTTTTATCCGGACATGGTGGCTACAGAAAGTATCTCCACAGATTTGGTCATGATAGCTCACCTTTCTGTCCTGAATGTCCAGGCCAAGAAGAAGATGTGGAAAATGTGATATTCCAGTGCAGGCGGTTCGCAGAGTGTTCTGCTATCCTGCCTATCCTGCAGCTTAAATTAAGCTATGTGACGGGATCTGAAAACGACTGGTCAGAGACCTGCTCCCTTATAACAAGGATGCAAGTCGAACTGAGAAGAGTCGAAAGGGAAAGAAGAGCCGCAATTGCTAACCCCCGCATTTAATAGGAAGGAGGCAGGTAGCTTTTACCTGAGAGCTTAAAGTGTGACAAGCTAATCAGCGCCGCTT
The DNA here is from genome assembly GCA_907269105.1 of Volucella inanis. Classification (NCBI taxonomy): domain Eukaryota; kingdom Metazoa; phylum Arthropoda; class Insecta; order Diptera; family Syrphidae; genus Volucella; species Volucella inanis. The sequence continues at coordinate 121,473,987 of OU026153.1, read as the reverse complement.
AGTTATACTCAAACGACAAAAAGCAAAGAGCTAGAAGCATGACATGAAGAATAATATGAATTGCTTATCAGCCACACAAAGTAGTACCTAAGGGCAGTCCCGTGGGGAGATTGGTAGAAGTGCGGGATGTGGTATTATTACGTAGGTGCAGACCTGTATAAGAAATATAGAAAGGGTGTGAATCGTGCATACCCAGTAACATGGGTCACTGGTACCTATGAGAGGTTTCACATCCTTTCGGCGTAACCGAAAAAAAAAATAAGTGTTAGGCATTGAATCGTCACCCACATTTCAGTTGATCGATTCTCATGGCAGCTCATGGAGCTGATAACCAACCCTGAAACTGAAAATGCTGAAACTTTGAATACTATTAACATTAACCCAATGCTCATCTCCACAATCATCACTTGATTGAATGGTTTTGTTTGAAACAATATTATGTCTTATTCATACGAATAAAGTTTTCCCACATATTTTGAGGTTAAAAGATATAAAAAAATTAAAAAAAAAAACTGAAGAATTAAGATAATATTACAAAATTAGATTCCAATCACAGATAATTTGTACTTTTGTAAACAATATTGAATATATATGCACATAGGTTTGACATGCTTAGGAATTTGTAAATTTTATTTGATAAAATTTTGTAAACGACACCATATATTATATTCCAATAATTCATTAGTCATCAGGTTTTGTGCGCACATCATATGCATCTGGATAATAAAAGATATGTTGCATTTGTTTATTTTTTAACATTAATACAAGTCATAGCGTTTTCAAGATTTTGATTAATACTAAATTTATAATTGATTATATGTATGTATTATATCATACGTGTTAATACATTTTTGTGCGTATTTTCAAATTTAAAATTTGACAACCTACATAATATATATGCACATATCTACCTATACATATCATACATATACCTATAAATTTCTGATTAATCTTTTATAATTGATGCATGTGAATAAATAGATATTGACGTTGTTCTTTAAATACAGATTGTCTCAGTTTAGCAGTATAATCCTTTAAGAACAAACAATTGTATGGCAACCATTTCAAGTTATAGCCCATCAAAGTGGGCGAGCTCTAATTTGGAGGTGTAACCACATTAAATGCTATAACTTCTAAACTAGTACATGTACAATAATAGTTTTAGACATTTCAAAAAGATAATTTAGTAATGCATGCAAATCTTAAATACTTTGGCTCGTTTAACTCAAAATTATGAAAATTTGCGATTACAGTTTGCATGCAAATTTGCAAATTTTCTAAAAAATTATGTTTTGAAACTTTTTCTTTTTTTTCTTTGATCGTACGATCAACAGATTTTGTAGTAAAAGCAATTTTTTGTCAGAAAAAAATGGCTAAAAAGAAATGTACCGAAGTCATCTGGTGTCTAGGTGTAACCATTTTAAACGCTAAATAATTATTTTTTAATCTTTTTTTCAATTTGCAAAACTCTGAAAATTATTACCACAGCTTTGCAAATGTACGGAGATTTTGTTTCAACTGATCTACATTCGACACTTTGCTCTGTAAGTTAACAGCCGATTCATAAGTTGATCTCCACAAAATGTATTCAGAACATGAATTCGCGGAAATAGTGTTTGTATACGGGATCTGCAATGGAAACGCTTCATTGGCAAAATTGAAGTACCAACGACGATACCCAAATCGTAAAAAACTGTGTATCCGGCTATTCGCTGATACGTACAGCGCCTCGTTGATATTGGGTCAACTGTAACACAAAAAGAGAAGAACGAAGTTGAGGATGAGCTTTTGCGTGCTGTGGAAGTTCAGCCTTCAGTCAGTGCCCGCAGAGTAGCTGTGCAGTTGGAACTTCCCACAACCAGAATTCGCAGGAATCTACAGAGTAATAGATTACACCTTTTCCATTTGACACCGGTACAGGATTTACTACCAGGTGACACGCAAAAAAGAGCAGAATTTTGCCAATCACTACTGCGTAAACATGCAGAAGACGGCCAATTCCTCAAGATCATTCTTTGGACTGACGAAGCGCACTCCACAAGAGATGAGGTTATAAACAACCATAATTTGCACCATTGGTCAGACTTCAATCCCCATTTAATACGCACAACATGCTTTCAAAGGCAACATTTTGATTATTTTAAACAACTTCTTCAAAATGTGTGTTTTTGTTTTTAAAAACAGGTATAGCGTAAATATTTGGGCTGGATTGATAGGAAACACTTTACTAGGTCCGCACGTTCTTCCACAAATAGCTTATTCCCATTACTACCTGGAATTTCTTAAAGAAATGAAGATGCTCCTCTTATTCAGAGAAGGGCGATGTTCTTTCAACAAGCTTCGTGCACCTTGTCACACTAGCAGCGAGGTAACTTCGTTCCTCAACCATACTTTTAACGAACACTTGGCCACCCAGATCTCTTGACCTAAAAACCATGGATTTTTTTTTCTGGGGTAATATGAAAGAAAAGGTTTATTTAAGTGAAATGCCGAGACTGGTAGAGCCCCAAGAAAATATTAGTTCCGCTTTAGAAAGATGAGAAGAAATTTGCTGCCGTTAATCTGCCATCCGAAATGGTTAAACGCGCCCAAAAGTGTATTCAAATGGAAGGAGGGCACTCAATAAATTGCTACAAACATTCCAGAAACCGTTCCAAAAAGGTCCTTCTCAGGACCACAAAAAATATTTAAGAGATTTTATGAGTAAAATAGGTACTGAATAGGTATACTTATTTTTGGCCATTTTTTTATAACAAAAAATGGCTTTAACAACAAAATCTGTTGATCGTACGTAAAAAGTTTCTCAACATAATTTTTGGAAAATTTTGCAGGAATAAAAATTTCATAAAATTTCAGAAAATTTATTAGGTAAACATGTTAAGTAAAAATGGAACCGCAAATTTTCATAATTTTGAGTTTAACGAGCCATAATTTTTTTGTTTCTGCACAGATGTACCAAAAGCACTACGAAATTATATTTTCGAAATGTCTAAAACTATTTTTGAACCTTTATTAGCTTAGAAGTTATAGCGTTTAAAGTGGTAACACCTCCAAATTAGAGGTCACCCACATTGTTGGGCTGTAACTTGAGAGGCGAAAGATCTCACCCCAATCCGACTAGTTAAGCATTGCGATCAAAGGAACAAATCCGACTGAGCCCCAGCCAATAGCATGGCTTTCTGCAAAAGGCATTCATCTAGATGTCTAACGTCCTAAGTGGAGACCGAACGTAACAAAGATTTATAGCATCCAACGTGTAGAGCCCGAAAGTATTAGAATGCTGAAAACATCCTGCGTCTTCGAGGCCGAAATTTTTCAATAACTTTTTTGAGACAAGTGTCGGTGAGAGTCTATTTTCATAATCTGGAAAGGAAGACCCATCAGGGCTTTATTTCAATTGTATTTGAGGATTTATCAAGATAGAAACAAATTCATTTGAGATTTATATCTTAAAAATAATTTTGAATACAAAACTTTTTGTATAGGGTTTTCCAATAGGGACTTAACAGCTTTAAATTTAATTTGTGAACGCACTCTTTCACTAATCATCAAACTCTCACTGTCAATTTATTCAGTAAACTCAACATTTTCATTATGATAAACTACACTAACGAGTTACGTTCTCCGATTGGGTTCTGGAGAAGATGCGCCAAGATGATGAATTTCATCGCAAAATCATCTTCAGTGATGAAGCTCATTTTTGGCTCAATGGGTTCGGCAATAAGCAAAATATGCTTTATTGGTCAGGTGAAAACCCACATGTGCTTCATGAATCACCACTTCATCCACAAAAAATAACTGTTTGGTGCGGTTTGCATGCCGGCGGCGTTATTGGGCCATATTTTTTCATCGACGATAACGATCGTCACGTTACTGTGAATGGTCAGCGTTATCGCCTCATGATTAATTTTAACCCAAATTGGAAAATATGGACTTGGACGACATGTGGTTTTAACAGGATGGTGCCACAAGCACACGCTACAATCGATTTATTGAAGAGTAAGTATGGTGAGCGTGTTATCTCAAGACATGGGCCAGTCGATTGGCACCCTCGTTCGTGCGATTTAACGCCGCTTGAATATTTTCTGTTGGGCTACATTAAGTCATTGGTTTATGCCAACGCCGACGACGTTGAAAGAGCTCAGAGCCAACATTGAACGCGAAATAGCGGTCGTTTCGGCCGAAATGTGTGGCCGAGTCGTTAGAAATTGGGTCCAACGAATCAACTGCTGCAAACGTGCCCGCGGTGGCCATATGAACGAAGTCGGGTTCCATTCATAAATGTTTTGATTGTATTTCAAGCCAATATTTCAAGCCAATAATAAAGTTTTTGAATTATCTCATATGGTTTGCCTTTTATTTAAAAATAAATTGTCAAGTCGTTATTAGAAAACCCTATATGAAGAAAGAAAAGTAGAGCTGCCGTACCTGGGTGCGGAGTACTTTATCAGCATAGACTTCAACAAATCTTTTATATAAATTTACATATTTTTCGATACATTTGTCAAACATCCCACAGAACTTTTCTTACATCTTAAGTCAAGTTACAACACATTTAGTAAATGATTAAATTTTTGTTTTATTTGATAATACCCCGATTTTTTTTAACAATTTAAAACCTTTATCAAATCATTTTCTATTTTTTTTTTTATTATTTTTATTGTATATTTTTATTGATTATATATTTTCTTTATATGGGATCTTTAAGGTGCTTTACCAATGGAACGTAAAATTATATCAAAAATTCAAACATAAGTTTGAATGAACAAAATCTTACTCCTCACAAGGTTTCTAGGCCTTTAGTCGTGCATTCGCCAATCGCTGTCTTCTAATGACGTTGTGAGATTTAGGCCAAGGGGTGAATCGAGCCGAGATTTTAATATTGAATGTGAACATTTCAATCACCTAGAATTTTATAATGAAACGAACTCATAAAATCTATACTCAGCTACAGGCTCTGCTTCTAACCTACGAAATAGTAAGCTGAGTGGTAATACTGAAACTGTTAGTAAACATTTTCGAGATCATATTAAGGATAGTTTAAGCAATTTTCAATCTTCTTTGATTTCATCTCTAGACGATGTTTTAAAAGTTAATATCCGAAATAATGTCCAAAGTAATCTAAGTAGTATTTTGTCAAATGACAAAATTTTAAAGTCCGAATATATTAAATTTAAAAATCGAAAAACAAGATAAATTATGAAACGTTTGCAAACTCTTGTCAAAGTCAACCTGTACTATTAGTTTCTCATGATAACATTAACGATTTTCGCAATTCTTTCAAAATAATCATTCTGGTATGAGAATTTCACGTGACTATAATTTTCTAGACGATGAGCTAGATGTGCACGCGTTTAATCTATCGCAACCTACTACACGGCCATGTTTTTTAAAAGATTTTGTTAAAACGCCTGAGTTAGATAGATGGGGTATTCGGTTTGATGGTTCGAGTTAAGATTTTGGAAGATAATTATAACATGCCATGGATAGCCGTTATTAAAAATTTTCATCTGCTTCTCTCAGATAGTGGTCAAAATTGGTATTGGCAATACTTGTATTTGAAACCAAGAACAAATTGGAATGAGTTAGGTAAAGCTTTCTTAACACAATTTAGAACTTATGAAATTGATTTTGAAATTATAAAGCAAGTTATGGAGTGTCGTCAGTTCAGCACAGAACGTTTCGATGACTTCTTCAATGCAATTTTGCACCCTAATAATCAACTCAGAGAACCGATTGCGGAGCTAGATTTGCTCAATATATTGTAATTAAGCATATTATTAGGAGTATTGGCAACAAGCTGATGCTATTTATTTACCCTATTCCTAACGTCTCTTTAGATATGTTCCGAGAGCAATATGGAAGGGCAGAGATATTAACTATATTTCGTGATATATTTCAAGAAAGAGTGAATCCAATAATCAAGCATTTGATGTTGAAGCCTTTTCGCATTATCGTTAAGACTAATGCGTTGCTTTAACTACATGCACATCTCCTATCCGAACGCTTTTCTGTTATCGCTGTGATAGAAATAACATAACACTGAATGATTGGAAATGATTGACGCATCTACCAACACAGACTTCATTGATAATGATGGCGTAGGTCTTACTAGTAGGTTTTCAAGTACCCTAAACATAAATCCAGGTTCAACCACAGACTTAAAAATTATAACGAACTTCGATTTCGTATATTTTCTTTGAATGAGATTGGACTTCGAAACATCTCTAAATTTGGAAAATCTCGTCTAAGAAGAAGAAAGAGATATATATTTAATCTTTTTTTTTATAGATTCTTCATCATTTAAAACCTACACTGACGAAAGAACGTATATTACAGTAAATAAGGCAAATAACCCTAGGTTATGACTGCTCGATTCGCTGAAGGTCTGGGCTTATTCAAAATCCCATTTAAGTCAGAAATTAGGACTGCGGATACAGCAAGTTGAAAAATAGTGAAGAGAGTCATAATTCGAATAATTTACAACAACATCTCAGAACACCTCAATTTGTACCTTGGAGATGCGTATCCTCTTCCTCATATTAAAGGTACGCTTGGACGACTGAAAGATAGGTATTTCATATCTAGTATCGATCTGAAGGATGATTTTTGGCAAGTGCCAGAGAGAAAACAGCGTTAACTGTGCCTGGTGGACCGCTAAATAATTTCATGCCCTTTGTTCTGTGTAACGCGGCCCAAAGGATGTGTCGGTTAATGTATAAAGTGATCCCGTCCGCACTTAGGGAACGTGTGTTTGTCTATCTAAATGATCTTCTCATAATATCAAGTGATTTGGATACTCATATTCAACTTCTTGAGACTATTGCCCAATGTTTTAAAAATGCAAACCTTACCATTAATGTCGAGAAGTGACGCTCTTGTTTCAGAGAATTAAAATACTTAGGACACATTGTTGGCCAAGGTATTTATAAAACCAGACGCTGAAGAGGTATCTGCTATAAGCAAATTTGCTTAGCATAACCTCGAAGCTTCATGAAGCCATTCGTCATTAAGTGTGATGCTTCAAACCATGGAATTGGTGCTGTACTTTTCCAGCTTGACGATGAATATAACGAAACAGCCTTTTTAGGCTTTTGCCTTTTTCTCGCAAAAACTTAGTCCTAGCCAACGTAATTATAGTGTGACTGAACAGGAGTGCTTAGAAGATGTAAAAGCTGTCAAAAAATCTAGTTTTAATGACTTATGTCATTAAAAATCATAAATGGGCAATTGGCTAAATGGTTTTTAAGGCTACAAGTTTTTGATTCCGACGTCAAGCGTAGGATCTAACATGCTGCCTGATGTACGGTCGCGCGATTCCATTGAGGAAATCACAGCTAAAGAAATTAACTAATCAGCCATTGATTTGCAGCCACCAGAATTTCAATCCAGTGAGTACAAGAAACTACCATAGTTAATGTTATTAGCAAAAATCCATAAAAATTTTCATGACATGGTTATTCGAGAAAATATTGTTTTCAAGAGAGCTTATCCCATAAGTAAAAACATTCTTAGATAAAACATTCAGATATGGGTTCCGACAAATTTTACAATGGAACTGATTGGAAAATTTCATAGTCTACAAAAGCAGAAGAGGTCTGATAATCTGCGATTTTTTCCTGGACATGAAATGTTCCGACACAATTTTGTACAAAGTAATGCGTCGACGAAAATAAATACAAAATTTTTTTCTAAATTTCTTATATGTAGAATTGCTAGACCAGTTGGCAAATGCATGTATGAGACAGAGGGCCTGAAGGCAAACGAATCGGAAACTTTCACTGCAAAGATCTGAAATATGTATAAAAGCATGAGATAACGGGGTGGGTCGAAGCAATTACGAGAATATTTTCGTGGTAAGGTGTCGTCTTTCCCAACACATTTTCGTCGTGCGCTGAATTCTTCTTCGAAAATCTCTTGGCCCCTTTAGTAGCCACCTTATAAAAAAAAAAAAATCTATTTATGAAAATAAAATTTTCCCAACATCATTCCTGGCCTAAAGAAAATAAAACATGACATATACGATATAAAATTCGAGCAATAATTTGGTCAGTGAAAGTTTTACGATATTGAAAGTACGATCATGATTTTCGTAAAATACTCAGCCTTTTTCATAACCAGTCGTCACAGTGATAGGTTCCACCCACCTTAAGCTCTGCACTTTTGAGAGCAATCCTTCTGAGCCATCCCGTACACAAGGGTGTGATACGTAAGAAATAGAAAATAAGTTAAATCCCTCAAGTAAACATAGATTGCAAAATTCGAGCGCAGGTATATATCAAATGAACACGCAAATGCCCAACTTGGAAAAGCTAACATGCCAAGTCGCACCAAACGCAAACAAAGAAGCAAAACGTGGACCAGTGATTTTCGCAAACATATTGTGCAAAAATATATACAAACATATGTTTTACGCATTGAATCGTCACCCACACTGCAATTGATAGATTCTTTTTGGAGCAACGCATTTTGGACAAATCACCTCATGGCAGATTATCGAGCTGATAAGCAACCCGCTGCAACTTTGAATGCTATCAACACTAAATCGATGCTCATCGCCATTACTAGATTGTATAGTTTTTTGTAACAACATAATGTCTTGTTCAGATGAATAAAGTTTTTCCATAAATTTTGATGTTAAAAGATATAAAAGAATAAAAAAAAGTCTGAAGAATTTAGATAATTTCACAGAATTAGATTTCTATCACAGATAGGTTCTCCATTACATAGATTCTCACTCCATCTCAAGTTACATCCCGTCAAAGTAGGTGACCACTAATTTGGAGTTGTACCCACTTTAAACGCTTTAACTTCTAAACTATTATAGGTACAAGAATGGTTTTAGACATTTCTAAGTAAAAAAATGAAACCGCGAATTTCCATAACTTGAGTTTAACGAGCCATAACTTTTCTGTTGCTGCACAGATGTGCCCAAAGCATTTAAGACTTGTATGCACTACAAAATTATATATTTGAAATCTCTAAAACTGTTTTTGTACCTCTACTAGTTAAGAAGCCTACTTTGATGGCACGTAACTTAAAATGAAGTCAGAATAGATCCCAGGAATATACCCTTAAAAGATTATAACGCCTCACTGGGACACCCTGGATTTATACTATAATTGATTGTATAATATCATACGAGTGCATACATTTTTGTGCGTATTTTCGAATTTAAAATTTAACAACCTACATATATGTATATACCTACATTTATGTATATGTATAATATATTATACATATACCTATAAATTTTTGAATAATCTTTTATAATTGAAGTGTTAAATACATATTTCCTTATGTTTTTTTGATATTTATAATGTTTTATTGAGAATTCCTTGAATTTTATTGAAACTCGCCTTAATTTAGGGACAAATTCGAATGAGTCCCAGCCAATAGCCTGACTTTCTGTAAAAGGCAGTCACACAGATGTATGACGTCCTAAGTGGAGTCCGATCGTTACATCTTCTTACTCATAGAGTTCCTTTCAATTACCCATAAATATATGTGGAACCAAGTAAAACCAATAAACAGACTAAAAGAACACGTGTAGTGGCCGTCGTGTAGTGGTAAATGCATAGACTCTTCAAGCAGAGGGTCGCGGGTTCGAATCCCGTGCGAGGCAATTCTCTGAAAAGGTCTTTTCATTGAATTTGTATGAAGTTATATGAAATTCCCGTCGGCGTCAACTCTGACATGAAGGCATAACACTGATGGAGTGGTTGCTGGCTGGGCTAAATGTAACGAACTAACAACTAGCACGTACTTAGATCCAATGGTTGAGGATGCACTGGCTCCAGTTTGACAACCACCTCTGGAAAAATATCGAAACCTAACACCTGAGTTTCAAGACTACTACACCACCCGCCCGCGCCCTGGTAAAAGGTAGTAAAAGGGTATTCATATCCCCTTGATACAGACAAAAAATTTACTCGTGTGATTCCATAACAGAATAGCTCCCAGGGATCGTTCTCCCATCTTACTTTGGTTTGCAGTATATATCTCTTTGAGGGCAATTAAAACGTTTTTTTAACTTTAATGCAATCCGACAAGATTACCTTTTTTCACTCTCTTGCTCAACACGGAATCATTCATCATTCGGCAAAAATAACTTCAACTTTCGATTTTGACTTTCTCTTACTGAAACATCCAATCGCCAAACTATTGAGGAGTCTTATTGTTTTCTTTTTGTTATAAATAAACAAGTATTTTAGAGTTTTGTTCAGATTGCAATAACCCGAAAATTTTTTCGTTTCTTTTCACAGCTTTAGGTATAATTTGTTCATATATATTATAATCTGTTATTGGAATATTAACAATATACAAAATTGAAACTAAGTAAGTTATTATGTTAATTTCAGCGAAATTTAAGACCTCTTCTATAGTAGAAAAATTAATACTTTTTTTTTAATGTTTTAATGACTAGGTTTATATCTTCCCTTGATGGGATAAGTGAATTGACAATACATAATTTCGCACAATTAAAAGCTAAATTGACATTTGTAGTTCTTCTTTAATAATTTTACGTTGAATTTCGGATATAACTTCCCTATTCGTACTTTTATTCTCTTTTATCATTGCTTCAATTTTATTTGTAATTTTTGTCAAGTTATTAATTCGCTAGTTATATAAACTATTGATATAATTTGGTTATTGGAACTTACAATAAAATTATTATATACCTCCGTGTGGCGCTCTCATTTTTGCGATTTGAGTTCTGTTGCCTTTTTTAAGTTGGTACATCTGTTGTTGACATTCCCTCTAAATCTTAGCGTCATAGCTTGACATTTGCAAAAGTTACGTAGCCAAGAGTACATCTATCTCTGAGTGTGTTGCCGATTTTTTTTTACAATTTTAGAAATGTTTTTAAACTTGCAACAACGAACTTGTATTAAATTTTGCGTAAAAAACGGATTTAATGGTGCGCGAACGTTAGAAATGTTGGAAAAGTGTTTCGGCAACGATTCTCTAAAGAAAACGGTTATTTACCAGTGGCACGAGCGGTTCAAAAATGGTCGTGAGGCAATCGAAGATGCTGAACGCAGTGGCAGACCATCGACATCGAAAACCGACGAAAACATTGATGAAGTAAAAATGTTGGTCAATAACCGCAAATTAACCATCAGAGAGATAGCAATTGACTTGAACATTGTCTATGGATCCGTCCAAGACATTTTGGTTAATGATTTGATGATTTGCGAGGCTAAATTCGATCCCACATTCATCAAAAGGATCATTACTGGAGACCAGACGTGGATTTATGAGTACAACAAGCAATCCAGACATCAGGCAAGTGAATGGCGCTCACCAAATGAGCCGAGACCAAAAAACCCACGTCGTTTTCAGTCAAAGAAGAAGGCAATGCTCACGATTTCCATGGATTACAATGGGGTAGTGCATCATGAATTTTTGCCGGAAAGCCAGACAGTAAGCAAAGAGTATTATTTGGGCGTTATGAGACGTTTACGTAAAGCAATTTAGTGAAAAAGACCAGAATTTTGGACAGAAACCTCGTAGATTTTGCACAGTAATAACGCACCATCGCACAGTGCCATCATTCTTCGTAATTTTTTGACGAAATATGCAACAAATACCATCCAGCAGCCACCGAATTCATCAGATTTGGCTGTCTGTGACTTCTTTCTGTTCAATCGAGTTAAAAAACCACTACGGAGAACGCGTTTCAGCAGCCGAGAGAAAATAGTGGAGAAATCGCAGGAAGATGGACACTGATGGACATACCGAAAACCGAATATAAAAAATGTTTCGAGGATTGAAACAAGCGCTGGCATAAATGTGTTGCAGTCGATGGGGATTACTTTGAAGGGGCCAATATAAATTTTGATGAATAAACTTGTATTTTCAATTGTCTGAACAAATTCTTTAACCAAGGTGGTAGTTCGTATTGGTCGAGGTCAACTTCATGAATCAGTTTTAGATTCCCGTTTTGTATTTTTTCTTGTCCGATGTGTATTGAAACAAACTATGGATAAGAGAAATCCAAAATTTTAATTTCTCCTGTTGCAGTATAGAGTTTTTCCTGATACTATTATTACTACTTTTTGTTTCCTTTGACTATTTCTGTATCTAAACGTTAATTTTGAATCTAGTCTTTTGTTATATTTCAAAGTATACTATATAACATCTCCTGGATAGTAAGTCTTCAGTGGTTTCCGTTTATTATTATGTTATTTAATGTCTTTTTGTTGTTTTTGTATAATTTTCTATATATGGTATTTTATTGGTAGTTACTTTTGAGTTCTTCGAAAGTTGTTTTGGGTGATTTGCCAAGCAAGAGTTCAACCGGTTTTTTACAAGTTGTTGAGTGGACTGTAAAGTTATACGGACTTCCGCTCAATTATCAAGGCTTCGCCCATCAATGACGTTATCTAATAAAAAGCAGGGGCAGAGCGATTTGTTGATCCTATCATAACGGTTTTCAGATGACGCCACCGAAGGTTACTACGATTTGACCAGTTACAAGCGGCCGATCAGAGGTTCTGTGGGGTGGCAGGACCACCGGTAATCCCTACCATGATTTAAAACACGGTACCATAAATGTTAGGGGCCCACCGGATTTCCGTCTGGGCCTGACTTGTAAAGGTATGCCCCATTGTGGGTACGTCAAGGTATCTCCCACAAAATTGTGGGAAGGGTCTTTGACTCAATGTAGAGTTGCAAGATACTGGATGCTGTGACCCTAAAGTCAGAAAGTTTTCGGTCAGCCTCGATCCTTACCAAGGGTGGAACTTTTTGACTCCAACACGAGTTCTACTATAGTATCAGTGAATTGACGGTGAGCGATGGCAAGACGTATCCTTGCTCCCATAGATGTATGGACATCCAGTGGAACAAGGATATCCTGGCAGGTGTCCACAATAAAGAAAAGAGACGTTCTGTAAAGTATACTCATTAACTGTATTTTTGAGCAGCTCTCTGAAGGAGATTTTTCGATTTCCCTCTGGGTTACGAAGCGCTCTGTGATAAATTTTTAAATTTTTTTTATATATATAGGTAGTTTATGGTGCTGGGGTGAAAAAAATGTTTGAATATGTCTGTGTCCGTATATTCGGGTTGCATGAAAATATGCCTATAATAAGTTAGAAATTGAATAAGAAGTTAGTTAGTTAGTTAGTTAGTTAGTTGCGTCTTCGATTTTAGTAATAAATTTATTGCGGAAGACATTGATTTAAGTTTCAACTGTTGGAATCTAAGTAAGTGAAAAACTGTCGTCGTTGAGTTCACCTTTGTTATTTGTGAAAGTCGTGATAAAGCTATTTGTCTTTCCAGGTAGTTCCAGGCTTGTCCATTCGCTTCATTTTGTGGTTATTATTGTTGTTGCTAATGGCGTAAGTTAGTTTTTTTACCTCTTTTGATCCATACAGGAAATTCCTAAGCGAGTTCAAGGCCCAATGATTGCATGCACCTCTTTTTCGTTAGTGTCGTAATGTTCTTCGGGTGTAATCAATGCCCATGATAGAAAAGTTATTGGCTTATTGTCTTGGGATAACACAGCACCAGCCGCTTAGCAACGTTTTCCAATGTACTCTCTTAAGATGTCATCGAAAGCTCTTTTGAATACAGCTGGGACGTTTTCAATGCCAAAGGTGAGTTGATTGAATTAGGACTTTCCGTTGTTAACGGAAAAGGCGGTTTTCTCAATACTGACTGCTTAAGCTGTATCTGGTGGAATCCGCTCTTTAAGTCTATTATTATGAACAAGTTATTTTTAAGATGGGCAAGAACTTCGTTGGTTACCAAATTCAACTTCCTATAGTCTATCACCATACGAAACTTTTTTCTCCGGAGGCAACCATTTTTTTAAGGTTCCAATCTTAACCGTGGAATTGTAAGGCGACTTTGATGGTCTGATAATGCAATCGTCCAATTGATTAATTTTCTAGATTCTTCTTTACTCAGATGCGTGATTTTTATGTTAACATTAATAACAGTTTCTATAATGTGCTCTTTTAAAAGTATAATTATGTTGGGATGAATTGTCATAAAACTTTCTTTTATGTCAAAGACATCGTTTAAGGTTTTTAACGTGTCATTACCAATTATACCGTCGAACGAAATTTTTTTTAATTAGGGTCAAGTCAAGTCAAAATGCATCCGCCGTCGGCAAAGAACAATGTCAACCACAAAAGTCTACGGCAACATAAATGCATCATGCTCAGCTGGTCTGCAAAATTGTTAGCAGAACATTGACCCAAAACTGAGCGACACACAAGATCCATGTGCGGGAGCTAACGCGGCGATAGTGAAATTATCAGTTGGCCACACCCACTGAGCTACAATGTCTATGATGACAATCTGTGTGCGTGCAATTACTTGGTGGTTGGGGTCAATAATCTACAACAATTGGTCAACGGCTAAAACCCTCTGATGAACCATTGAAAAATTTTGGCCCCCGGCAAAATCAGTTCATGCGGAGTTTTCTTTGGACGAGTGGGAAGCAGTAGAGGGCATTCCCAAAAGAAAGGCAAAAGTGTCAGTTGATAAAAAAAAGTAATAAAAAAGTACATGTACACCAAATCAATTAGAGTTTCTTTGGTTTGTTGGTCAGCTTTTTTCTTTTTAACTTTGCGAATGTCCTAACGATACAGCTCTAATTGGATGAAGCTATAACGTGTTATTTAAATACTTCCACCGAATGAATTAACGCAAAATTTTTTTTTTTTCGGGAGAGGTTTCCGAATAACTGGTGTCTATCAGGAATTTAAACGTACGTCTACTCTTTCCGACGTATTCGAAATAGGTTTCAATCTAAAAAAAAAAAAAAAATGTCACCCAGTTGCTGTGGTTGGTCAAGGGTTTCACCTGAGTCAGTGTTATTCGAATGTCTGTTCGTCGTCTACTTGGTTTGCAGTACTTTGGTATTCTTCTTATTCCTTTTTCTCTGTGTTGGATTCCTTTGTATGATAAACTCATTGCACTTTTTGTGGTTGGTGGATTTGCTGCGAATTTTGGAGTTTTCGAATAACTTGCTAATTTTAAGGCCTGTTTTGGTAGTTTACCCTTTCGGTCCTTATGAAACGATTGATGTCCATAGGCTAAGGCCGTTGTTGTTGCTCTTGTTATTCTCTATGAAGCTGAGGAGCTTGGGGACTACGAGGCTTATGAACTAGCTGCAGAAAGAAATCGCATCTAGGTGCGGCAATGGGTATAGATTGGAATGCAGTATTTCTTTTTTGAATAGGTATTTGCTGAAATGTTCTTTGAACAATATATTGGGAATTACTGGCATGCTGAGCAATAAAGTCCACATTTTGCAAGTTAAAAAAAGATGCAATGCTTGTGGGAGATCTGCTGGTTCTGTATACTTACATTTCTTAGAAGATCACATTTTGGCCCTCTGACAAGAGCCCTCTCTTCAAGAGCCTCAACGCGATAGCACTGGGTCATATTGTTTAATGATTCTTGGCTCATAATCTTAAATCCTAGTTTGCTAAGAATGAGGGATAACTTGGGTATGGTACTTTGCCCTTGTACAAGAATTGTTATCTGTTACTTAAGGGACTTATGTCTCTTTTGTTGGCATTTGAATAGATTTTGCTAATTTAGTGGGGTATTATAAGGTTCTAAGGTTCTATGTCTGCATGGCATATTATTTTGTCTCTAATAACTGAGAAAATGGCATAATACTTAGGAGTGTACTTCAGGTGATCGTAGATCTTCAGGTTGTCCACTAAATAACCGGAGGCTTTCAACAACATCCGGTATTTTGGCCATGTCTGACAAATTCGCATCATTAGTTACATTGATGGGTTGATCAATGTCGTTAATAATATCGGACGCGGGGCTCATCATCGGGTTGAAAACTTCGTTGTTTTTTTGTAAAGTTTCTGTCACTAGTCTTGTAATTAGGTATAATTTGATATATGGTATGTAATAATTTTTTTTCGTCTTTATGACTTATTTAAATGTTGGGGATACAATTATTTCAATCTTTGTTAAAATAAAGTCAAACAATAGTCAATTTAAGTGAGTCTAAGTATTGTTTTCTAAAATTTATATGATTTACAAAAATATAACTGTTGTAGTTTCTATTTCCATAACCATGTGGGGTTTCAGGAACTTCTGGTTATTGGATAGGGCGGCTGTCCACATTTATCTGAACTCCATTTTGTCCTTGTCTTACGGGGCTACTAAGGCGCCTCCTTTCCCTTACAAAAACACTGATTTACTGCTTGGATGTTGCTTGGTGTCCAAAAATAATTAAATTTAATCATGATTTTTTGGAAAAATATACAAACACTCAGTTCTTAGTTTGATATGTTCCCACTTGATCATCGTGAGAAGGTCGTAAAATCATTGGATTTAAGACGCACTGAGCTAGATATCACTCGGGCTAGGTTGGATTCGTTAGATATATCACGCACTATATTGGATATATTTCACGCTAGTTTGGTTATTGTTAACTTATTGTGACTCGTATTTAAGATAAAACAGTGTACCGCAGCAGACCCTGCTCGGGCGTCAGTTTATGAAAATATAGTTTGTTTCTTTAAAAAAAAATATTGTTTTCAAGCAGATTGCCTGACTTTTATTGTTATCCACAAACTTAAAACTAAATACTATTCAATACTCCACATGCATATATTGACTATGATAGCTAAGGTCAGCAAAAAAGTTGCATTTAGTTGCATTGCTTATTCAGGTGTTTGATTGAAATATTTTTTTCCGCTAGGTGGATTGAACGGAAATTGTGTCGTGTGAATGAATTGCAGGAACAATTCAGAAAGTTAATCTATTTCCTGTTAACTTAAACAGGGTGTCCCAAAAATCAACGTCAAGCTGGAAACGGGTAATAGATCAAGTGGTGTCGGTTACTACAAAATTAAAAAAAAATCTAAATCATGTACTTTTAAAATTATTGGTACTCAAAAAAAAAAATCGAGAAATCTGACATTGACGATATTTTAAGTACTGTGGCAACAAATCCATACTTTTCCTCAATATTTTTTTGTCACGTAACCCTGAGTAGCTCTTCTGAAACATAGAAACATAACTGTATCGGTTTTAACTAAAATATTGCTTTTTTGTGCATCCATGTATTTGAAAATCATTAATCACCCAACTTGAACTGATTGTACTGAAAATAATCCACTATGCCATTTTGGCAAATAGCTTTAAAAGATGGCGTACTTAGTATGAATTTCAAAATGTTATGACACTTGCTAAACAGACTCTTAATTGATTACAAAAAAAAATATTTTGTTAAAGAAACCCGATTCATAGTTAATTCTTTTTAATAAGTTAAAATGAGTACCAATGAGAGCGAGATAGACAGTGACGATAAATACGCCAATTTTAACTTGTGTGAGTGAAACAGACAGATGGCATCCTTGTCATTCACGGAATCAATATATATCTATATACAGTGTATACATATATGATATATTTATATCTCTAATTGTGCCGTCTCTCGTCTAGGTTATGTAGCTCAATTGCGTGTCCCCACAATGTTTTAACGCTCCTCTCCCTTTTAAGGATTTTGCAGTTTTATTCATTTTGATCTTTCTAGTGTTTAACATTGTTAGTAGAATGTGCTTCTTTTCGTAATTTTTGCTGTATTTCTGAGCTCAGCGTACAAGGTTTTGGCTCTGCAATTGAAACTTGGGTTGGTACCGATCTTTACGAGGCTCTAGCAAAACTAACTATAGTAGTCACCTACGATGCCGAACCTGTGTTCTTACAGTATCCTCACAATAAGAATTATGAGAAACACGTCTAAAACTGATTCACAAGTTTACAAACAAACAAAGTAATCTAAAAACCTGAATTACATCTAATAAAAATTATTATTTTGACTTAATTAACACAAATTAGCAATAAAAACGAAAGTTGTGTTGGTACACATGTCCCGAACATATGTTCAGAGTTACAAGTATAACATACATAGTTTGTTTTTGACAGATAGCAAGATAAGACGTGTTTTGGTGTGCTAGACGATTTTCAAATATTATAAAAAATGGAGTCAAGTGTTTGCATCAAATTTTGTATAGAAAATGGAATCAAGTGCTCTAACACTCGATATATTGACAGTGGCATACGGTGAGTCTGTTCTAAGTAAAAAAGAATATTTACAAGTGGTACAACCTCTTCCAAGATGGCCGAGGAGATGCTAATGACGAACATCGCTCTGGAAGTCCCAGCAGATCAACAAAAGAAGATAACATCGAAGCTGTGAAGAAAATTGTTTGGAAAATCGTTGAATTATCATAAGAGAAGTTGATAAAGATGTTGGCTTGTGTTATGCAATTTGTTTTCGGATGTTTTGGGCATGAGAAATGTGTCGGCGAAGTTTGTTTCGAAACTTCTTAACTTTAGTCAGAAGAACCTTTGCATGATCATCGCTTGTAAGAGATGTATACGAAACGTGGAGATCTTTTCACGACATGTTCGTATCTCTGGTTCATACCAATGTTGCACTGTCAGAAATCCAAAAATTGCATTATTTGAAATGTAACGTCCGTGGTGATGCCGAAAGGCTACTCCAACACTTGGCCATTGACAAGGGCAATTTTAAGCGTGCTTTTGATGTTCTGACAGAGCGATATGACCACAAAAGAGTACTTTTAAGCAGCCAATTAAAACTATTTTTCGGTCAGACGGTTATAAGCAACGACTCAGCAACGAGTATAAAATCTATTTTAGACACGTCACAAGAAATCATTCACTCTTTGGAAAATTTAGGGGTACCGGTAGGACAATGGGATACCATTTTAATTGTTGTCATCCTACAAAAATTAATCAACACCACCTAACAGCTGTGGGAAGAAAAATAAGGGAGCAATAATGATTTACCCAGTATTAAAGAATTCTTCGAACACAAAACCCTTCAATAAAAACAAAACACCAACTCAAGTGTTCCACATTCGCCAAACACAACGTCAACTAAATTGCAAAGTGTGTCAGAACGGACAACATGCATTGAGGGAGTGTAGACAGTTTTTAGAAATGTATCTAGGCCAACGTAAAAAAACAGTTTACAACATAAGGGTATGTGAAAACTGCTGGGCCAATAGCCATTTTAAAAGTAAATGCCCTAGCTCTAAGTGTTGCTATTACTGCAAGCAGCGGCACAACTCATTGCTGCACCTGATTCCACAAAATAGTATAAATTTTTCCAACTACACACCTTTAAATCCTTATGCCTCAAAATTTATACCTTATAACCAAAATCCAACCCAATGCCACCAACAGACAAAAAATTTCCACCTACAAGCCTAATCACCGTTCCAATCATTTCTCACTGTCAAGAAGTTAACCCCAACCAACCACACTTTCTCAATCTACCCCAAAGTCAACAACAAGCGGACACTAATACGCTCTCAACTAGTCAGAACTATCGCGTGCGCCTCATCTTTACCAGTTCGCAGATTCTTCTTCTACAGCCTTGGTAAAGGTAAAGGCAGCCAACGGAAGTCATATTAATCGTGACATTTATTGCATAAGGGCGTTAATCGACACTGGGTCCGAGGCATCTTTTATTACTGAAGCAGCAGTTCGAAGATTGAATATGAGGTCCCGATGGACATTTAGCCAAATAAGCGCGTTGGGGGAGGTCAGCACTAGACAATCAAACAAAATTGTTTGCGCTTAAGTCGCTGACTGGGCACCTTCCGGCCCAGCATACTTGTATGGACAAATGGCCAAACCTGAATGGATTGCAGTTAGCAGTTCCAACATTTAATGTTCCAGCAAAGGTGGATAGGTCTAATTGCAAAAGGGACACATTTGGGATGGATCTTGTTGGGCAAGGTGCCATCGATGGAAACAAAAGTTATCCTTGCCTTCTTTAATCACGTTGATTTCAACACGACTTTAAAAAGATTCTGGGAGATTGAAGAGGAACCTTTTGAGACCTACGAATCAGAAGAAGATACAAGGTGTGAGGAGCAGTTTAAAAAATTTAAAAAACGATTACCTGATGGTCGTTACGAAGTTCGTCTGCCGTTCATAGGTGGAAAATAGCCAAGTATGGGCCCAACACAGAAAGGTGCTATCAAACGATTCTTACAACTCGAGAGGAGGTTCCAAAGAAACCCTAGTCAACACGAAACATACAGCAAATGCTTGGCCAAGTACATTAAGCTCGGCCATATGACACCAGTCGAGGAGTCTGATAAAGTTTTCAAATTAACTTTCCATTTTTTCATTCCCCATCATGCCGTCATTAAGGAATCCAGTACCACCACAAGGTTGCGGGTCGTCTTCGACGCAACCTTCAAACCTTTTTTTGGCTCTTTCTTAAATGACAAGTTGATGGTGGGCCATAAAAAATAATCAAATGTTGTTGACATAATTTTAAGGTGGCGAAAGCATAGGTTTACCTTTACTGGAGATGTCCATATTGTCCTCAGCAGCTAAGCTTTACGATCCAGTGGTCTGGTTGTCACCCTGCAAAAATAGTTATGCAACAGCTATGGGGTAGAGGTCTGGATTGGGACAAACCGATTTTACCTGAATTGGAACGAGAATGGGTAACCTTTCGCCGAGAATTACCAGCTATTGAAAACGTCCAAATACGTAGTTGGATCAACACCGACAAGAAGAAGGTGGAAATCCATGGATTCAGTGACGCTTCGGACAAAGCGTACGCTTTCTATATCTGCGCGTTTTAGATAAAATAACCAAATACACATACTCTGCTGATGGTCAAAACAAAGGATGAACAATTGGAATCAATTACATTGCTCAGACTGGAAGTGTCCGGAGCATTGCTAGCAGCAAATGCATCAAACAATCCAAATTCTAAAGTTGGAATCAGTTGACGTTTATGCGTGGACCGATTCGGTAATAACTTTGTGCTGGATGAAGGCCCCTCCGTCGAAGTGGAAGACTTTTATCTGCAATCGTGTGTTCCAGATGAAATAGCTCATAAGAAACGTCATGTGGAAACACGTTCCCTGTGAACTGAATCCAGCCGACATAACGTTTGGTGGAATTTTTCAATCGATGATTATAAAAAATAAGTTGTAGTGTTAAGGACCAGAATTTCTGCTGCAACAATCGAATGCAAGTCGCCCAGAACAGCCACAGTGTCTGAAAACTTGTCAGCAATCACGCTCTACAATTGTGCACCACCACACATTGAAATAGGTACAAGAACATTTGTCAACACAATACAGAAACCAGTTGCAAGGCCCACATGTTTCAACACAAATTAAATATAAAATTCTAAATTTAACTTTACACAACATAATAAAAATATAAAATAAAATTAATTCAACACAATAAAATATAATACATTTTAATAAACAAATTTGAATATTATTGTCATTCAAAAAAAATAAAAAGTTTCTGGGGACGAACTCTAGCAACATCTCTTATAAAACAAATTTAAAATAGAACTTATAACAAAAAACGCAAAAAATAACTCAGGCAAAGCAAACTAATTTATGAATTTACCCCCTTAACCCACAATGCACACCCAAAATTATATTAAAACTTAACATTTAATCTTAAAATTCTCCAAATAATACAAAACAATTAGACTCTATCACTCACACACTCTCCCTGGCTCCAGCAACCGCGAAAACAATTAAAATCGATTTACGAATTACACGAAATTAACCGAAAGAATTGAAGCCAGGCGACTTGAATTTGCATCATATTTTCAGTGAATGTGCTCTGAAGAGTTGTACCGTAAATGGTAACCGTTATCGCGCCATGTTAACGGACTATGTGCTTCCTAAAATTCAAGCACATGGTTTCGGTGAGCTCTGGTTTCAACAAGACGGCACTACGAGCCATACAGCGCGTGAAACAATGGACTTGTTGATAAATCATTTTGGTGAGCACTTAAATGCATGTTTTTCTACGGTTAATTGGCCAAATAGATCGTGCGATATCACACCTTTGGACTATTTTCTCTGGGGATTTGTAAAGTTTCAGGTCTTCAGGAATAAGCCAGCTACGATTGACGCTTTGGAAGAGAACATTACTCGTGCTATCCGCGAAATACCAGTCTCAGGTCTTCAGGAATAAGCCAGCTACGATTGACGCTTTGGAAGCCAGCATTACTCGTGTTATCCGCCAGATATCAGTCGCTATGCTCGAACGAGTCGTTCAAAATTGGACCTTCGGAATGGACCACCTCAGATGTAGTCGTCGCTAACATTTACATGATATCATTTTAAAATGCAATAAATTGTTCTTTTAACCGATAATAAGAATTTTAAGTTCACTTTCAAATTTATGTATTTTATTTTACATTATAAATCAAACCTCACGATTTATTACAGAAATACTGTGGGAATATTTTTTTTTCTGTCAAGTGTACAGGCTCTTAAATATGCAAGAGTTTCTGCAGAAAACACTGAGCAAATATGTGATTTTATAACTCAGAAATTTTTTTTACCGCTGCAAAAGGCATACTGATTTCTCATTTTCATCCTTCCGTGTATACAAGATTCCATTTTGTTTCCTACGTATTTCGGAAACCAAAACGGCGAGGCGAGAGAATTAAATTGTGTATTGTCGTTGGAAGTTTAGGAATTGTTTTGCGACTTAAAGTCATCTTGGCAACCGCTTTGACGGGGAGCTTTTGTGAGCCTGCGAGCTTAGACTTAGTTACAGGTACTGTCAGGTATTCATAACTTTTTTCAACCGATGGAAGTTCTGCTTAAGTGAGCATACTTTTTAAAGCTGTTATCCTAAACCCTACAAGGGTGCATCCAATAGTTTCGTGATATTCGGTCTTAATTGTTTCAAAAGTCGTCTCAGCCCATTTTTCATAAACGACAAAGCCATAATCAATTTTTCACAGGATTGCGGATTTGAAGACTTTGATGATCGAGTTGATGTGTGCGTAGCAGTTTTTCGATGTAGTTTTTCGTGGTAGCTAGAATTCTTTGACGTAGACAATTGTCCTCGGAACTAAGTTTACTATTAGATATAGGGTTATCAGATGGCAATGACAGTTTTTCCAATTGTTATGTTTCAACAGCTTTGTAAGTTACCAATGACATCCAGCAGTCAAAATATTTAGTAAGGTTTGTTTCATCAGGCATCGTTTTATCCTTGCCGACGCTCGGAAGTTATTAAATATAAATTATCGAAATTCCAGCTGAATACGCAACCTGAAATTTGTCATGAGGTCGGTCCTCATTATGGCTTCAGTGTGCACCGGGGAAAATTTTGAGCGTGAGTACGCTCTTTTGGATCTTAAGCAACGCCGTGCTTTTAAAATGTTACCTGGAGATTCGGATTTTTTACAAAAAATTATTTTCTCGGACAAGGCCCGTTTTTATCTCAGTGGCTATGTCAACAAGCAGTCATTGTTGGAGCAAGCACAATCCACAAGTGTTTGGTCAAGCATCAATGAATCCACAAAATTGATTTTTGGCGCGGACACAGCGTTACCTTCAGTGGTCTCAGGTAAAGAGCGATGTTAACCGACTTTCTGTAGTCAGAGCTCTACAATATCGATAAATCCGGGATGTGGCTCCAACAATACCAGCGATACAACTATCGAAGTTGTGAAGGAGAAATTTGGCGACTGGGTTATTTCACGGCGAGTGCTCATCAATTGGCCGCCACGATCATGCGATTTGACAACTTGATTATTTTCCCTAGGACTGCGTTAATTCCTTAGTATATGCTAACAAACCAACCATTCTGGACGAGCTGGAGGCCAATATTCGACACGCTATTGCCGGAATAACACCGCACATATTGACCGAGTCATCAAAAATTGGACCGGCCGCTTAAAGCACTGCCAGGGAAGTTAAGGCGGTCATTTGAATGATGTGCTATTCCGTACATAATGGCATACACGTTGCTTCGAAATAAAGCCACCAAAAATTTTGTATCTCACACCGTTGCTGTTTTATTTAATTTTTTTTCTATCATTCTTATCATAATACCAAGTAGGTTTATTGCGCAAACATTGAAAATGTTAAAATTTTAAAAACTAAATGTTACTTGTTCCTAGCGACAGCTTACTGACAGAAACGTAACGTTTCACTTTATGAAATCTGAGCTTCATAAAACTTTTACCATTCGTCAGTCCCTGTAAGGATTTTCGTAAACGTTGAAATAAGTTTAATCATATTTTGCATTTTGATAAAATAAATAAATCGTTATCATAGTCTTTGATTAATTGTTGTGTATTTTCTTACCATTCCACTCAGTTCGTTAAATGCTACTGTTGGCATTCCTGATGTTGAGGATCACAAGCCGTTAGCTAAACTATCTGTTAATTCAAACCAAATGGTAAGTACCATGTAAAATATCACCATTTAAAAAATTAACCTAGAAAATTTTTTCGCATTGTTCCTGGAATTACGTAAAAGGATATTGTTACAAATGGCAACACTGCCATTTGAGTTGTAAAATATTATATATTGAGAGAACTCAGTCTTGTTCCGTCTGTGGAACAAGATACAGATCCAGTTCGAAACGATCGGGAGATTCAATAAATGTGGCGTTTTTTGAAATTAATTTTCCCCACAATAAGTCAGATTCGTTTCATTTAAATTCGAACGGAGCATTATGGTTATTTGCGAGCCGGATTATCGGTAAAAAAAAAAACAAATAATTAGTGCTAATATTGTACAAAACAGGAATATTGTACAAGCGGATACAATTATTTACATACCAGGAAGAAAGGAGGAGAGAACGAATATTGTAAACGGACGGAGGCAATAGTAACGTATAGATCATTGCAATGGATACATGCAGGAGAATATAAAACCTGTAGGAACAGGATCGTATGAGTAAGTAGCATACACACATCCAGAAATATTTTTACTACCCCAGTATGAACCAAGTAAGTGTCTGGCACTCAGGGTTAGTCCATTTTTATATGTGATTGTGAGAGGTGGCCATTAGCGGCAAAAAATAAAAATAAAATAAAGTTCGAAAAATAAAAATAAGTAGAAAAATTTAACAAAAAGAAATACCTAATATCCGTCGGGTCCACCGAGTACCTGTTTATTCATTTCGATTTCGCAGGTAAAATTTTCTAACTTCTCCTCAAAAAAAAAAATTGTATGAATGCCGGGTTTATACACACTAAGCGATATTGTTTATTAAAGTATTTACCAGGTGTACCGGTATAAAGTGAGCGTCAAGATACAAATGTCTCGATAGGGAACATTTATTGTGAACGGGCCCTAAATTTTTTTTTGTTTGGTTATTATGACACCTTTCAAACATATTTAGTATACATCAAGTCATTGAGCAAACAACATCATAATTTTTCTTCGTGTTAAAAATGTCGAATTTTGTACCAGAAAATTATGACTTGCGGAAAGCATTAATTTTTTGTTTGATGTGAGAGTAGTGAAATAATTATACATTGTAACGTTTCTACCGGATCCTTTGTACGGTGCCGCCAAGTCCTTAACAACTCTTTCACAAACGTTTTTCTTACAAACATAACTCGATTTCCCAATGTAAATCTGTCAAGTAAGCGGATACGAATTTTCAGCATCTCATATCCACCATAGTTTGATTCCATACTTAGCTGGCTTTGATGGGATATACTGAGTGAGTTTAGTTCGATTGATACAGTTGCTCGTCTGTTGTCAGGTCTTCTGTTGGTTTATAATATTTTGATAAGTTGCTATTGAGTATTGTCCAAATGTCTCGTATTGGAGCAGCTTTATCACTCTCCATGCGCTGAGCTCAAGTATTGGCATCATCAAATCAAATGAAACGAATAATCTTCAGAAGCGATTGATGCTCGTTGCTGCAGGAGACAATGGATATGAATACGACTACCACATGTCCCTTGTATTGTCAGTATTTGAGTTGTTGGCGCCAGAATTTATCAAAATCGCCAAAAATGCATAAAATTCTGGCAGCTCAAGATTTGTCTACACCAGCTGTTTTTTCTTTGGATTTTTTGATTATATGTTGCGTATGTTAACCTAGCCTTTTTATTAGTATGGCGTATGATGATATTAGCCATTCCCAGTGTGAAAACTAATTTGAACCTGTCGAGATTTGACTACGTGTTGCTATTCCTATTAGGCCCACATCTCTCTTGCACAATATTACGCCTTCCAACTTGATGTTCACTTGGTGGTGTCGCAGCCCACTGAGTGCCATCTTTTGCTGTCATTCCTGACCTCGTTGCTCCTACTGCATTTCCTTCGTCTTCTCCATCTTCATTTTCATCATTGAATGCAATTTTATCAGCTATTCCGAAAACATACACAATTTATATATGGGTCATTCTACGATAAATCGCCAAAGCTATATGGGGAGCTCTGAACGACCTCCTTCCGATTTGGTTGAAAAGTGGTAGAAATACTCGTATTATTATACGAGTACGAATTATCAGGCAAACATTTTTTTGCAGAATTCGATGAATTCGATATGTGTAGTTTGCGTGTAAAGGAACTTCAAAAATTGGCAATAAATCAAAATTTATGCTTTCTTTTATAATATATTTAAAAAATCATAACTTTGGCTCTGCTTATCAGAATTTGATGAAATATACCTTGCTGAATTCAGGAAAAGGTGAATTTTCAAACTTTTGGAATAATTTTTATTTTCAAGGACGAAGGATATTCCAGAATATCCTTTTTACATATATCCTTGAATAACTCAAAAAATGGTATTATTTTTTTTTATTTTATTATATATTATAGAGAGATTCGTCCTCTATTTCCATTTCAAATTGAAGTTGGGATCTCTATGGGTTCGGCCAAAATAATGTTTTATAGGCGGCTAAATCAACAAACTAAATATTTATTACGTTACTACTTTTGTCATTCTCACATAAAACCCGAGTGCACATACATAATAATACATAATTTAGTTGCTCGTGATTTGCGGCCTGTACGACCATGGATGGTTACGATGCAACCAAAATTGAACACAAAGTTGGTAATTTGCCCTACGTGAACGAAAAAACTGAGTCAGATCCGAAATTCTGATACAACGCCATCAACCTAGAGGTTGAAGATCAAAGTTGATGAAATGTACATATTTCGATAAAGACATTGCATCCAATTTGATTAATGAATACATACAGTATATTGGAGAAGATACATTTGATAAGAAAAAACTTAGTGACCTAAAAAATGTGCAATTAAAATTGAAAAAATCTATGTTGAAAATTGCAGACAAAGTTTTCTCTGTTACTAGAGATAATGATGAAGATAATTCCAGAGAGGAAAAATATTTCGTAGGGAAAGTAAAAAAAAATTTCCATAAAACTACAAGCAAAGATACAAAACTTGTTTTGTTGTCTTTACTTTCAAGAGAATTGAGCGTCGACAAATTTATAGAAGAGTTTCTAGGATCGACAGCTATATGATCAAAAAATCTAGAAAACTTCAAGAAGATCAAAGCGTTCCATCAACTTATGAGAAAAGTTTTGCAATTGGTAGAAAGTTTTAACTGTGAAAACGATATCAGCTGTTTAATGCCAGGAAAAAAGACTACATATCTATAAAAGTAACAAAAATTTATTTTCTCAGGTTCAAAATTAAGACGTTTTGCTTTTTTGTTAGATTTGGTCGTTAAGACCAAAGAATATCATTTTGGCTGGGGCATCAGGAACTCATTCCGTGTGTGTTTGCAGCATCCATCAAAATATCAAACTCATGTTTGAGGATAGCAATATATTAAGGCTGATAGAAAACGAAGATAAGCATCTCAATGATAGCAGAGCCTGCTTAGCTTTGGTAATTTGTAACCCTTCTAATATAAATTGTTACTTGGGCAAGTGCCTTAATTCCCCAGACTATTCTAAATTAAGGAGAATCTTTGACACTGTCACTGACATACTATCAGTGAACCCACACTGGGTGTTTTCATTTGTCATGTTTTTATAACTGATCAACAGAACAGGTACATAAAGGAAGTCAAAATTCTCTTAACGAAAACGGACATATTTGTTTTATTTAACGAACAGGTGACGATTCACCCTTTCTCAATATATTACCGGAACCACATGGATGATATTAAGAATGAAAGTTTTGTTGTAATCAGTGACTGCTTAAAGCATGACACTATAGCAGTACACTTATTTCAGCGCCGTCTCTTAGAGTTTCTGCACAAGAAATGCCAACAAAAACAAAAAAAAAAAATAAAAATTTAATTTAACATTGCATGAACAGGATTTTAGAGTGAATGCTGAATGGAACTTCTTTCCGACCTCTCATGGTAAGACCGCATGCGATGGAATTGCTGGTACAATAAAGAGACTGGCTGCCAGAGCTAGCCTACAAAGACCGTATAGGGAACACATAACAGCTCCCTTACAGTTATAACTGAGGAATAATATAATGAATATGGATTTCTCCTACGTGAGATGAGATGGAATCGAGATTTTTTTTATTTAAGAATTGTGCTGGAAACAAGAAAACTGTTTCACAAGGAGTAATTAAAGGAAAATATTTTTCCTTTTCATCGGAAGAATATGTATATGTATACTCTTAAAAGATAATAAATAATGATTTATTTAGTTTTAAAGGCCTTGGGATACAAAGGCCGCAATGTGATTTTTTTTTAATGAAAATATTTATTACAGAATATTTAGCCGCCTACAAAATATTATTATTATTATTATTATCAAGGGAACGATACAAATTAATTTGTAGGGTCCGGGATTTAACGCCGTGGTACTGTGCCCATGTTTCGCGTTTTTTGTCAACAGCACGCGGAGTACCGAATTCCCATGTGGTCCCTCACCTACGTACTTACCGTGCCCAACACTGCTTGATTTCGGTGATCTAGTGGCAACAGATGCTTTCAGTGTGGCGAGGCCGAATCCATAGAGATCCCAACTTGAAATTTTAAATGGAAATAGAGGACGAATCTCTTTACATATAATATATATATATTAAAAAAAACATTTTTTGAGCTATTTAAGGATATATGTTAAAAGGATATTCTGGAATATCCTTCATCCTTAAAAATAAAAAATATTCCAAATCTTTGAAAGTTCATCTTTTCCTGAATTCAACAAGGTATATTTTATCAAATTCTGAAATATAAAAGAAAGCATAAATTGATTGATTTTTTGCTAATTTTTAAAGTTCCGTTACACGTAAACTATATCGAAATCTGCAAAACTTTTTTTGCCTTATGAGTCGTACCACTCTAATGAGTTTTTCTACCACTTTTCAGCCAAATCGGAAGGATGTCGTTCAGAACGTCGGTGGATCCTTCATGGAATGACCCATATAATATAATAAATCATAATTATTAACGTACAGAAAAGAAAATAGACATGTTAATTACCTGAATCATCACAATCCGAAGCTGCCGCCTCTATCAGCGGAAAATATTGCTCGTCATCACTATCCGACACGTGGTCATCATCAAATTCTTTTGCTTCGAATGTTTTCTCCAAATGCTTTTTCTGGAAGCGGGTAATTCTGTTGGAAAGAGTTTTCACTTTAATATTTACTATTTTTTTAAATATTGAAAATATAAAATAATTTATTGTACTGGAGAATAAAACAAGTAAGTCTCGCCTTACCGTTTAACCATCCGTCGTGTTTAGATTTAATACAATTATTTATTAACAATATTAATTGTATAAATTAATTTTGTATATTTTTTTCCATTTTCACTGTAAACTTTGTGCAACGACTGTTCACTGCGCTTGTAGAATTCGAACTGATTTCTTTTCTTCTTTCTTGTTGGAGGTGTTCGAGGGTGAAGAAGGGGGAGGGGAGACACAGGTGCCTAAATGTCGGATGACTATAGGGTCTCCCTATTGTTACTTCTATAAGGACTATAAACTGTGTATAGCCTCCATATTTATTTCTATGCATACCGGGTACCCGTTCATTGAACAAATGGTGAAAATTTTGTCATTGACCGGACGGATATACGAAATTGAAAAAAAAAAATATATATATAACGGAATACAAAGAAAATGAGCAATAACAAGGCAAAGAAAGGTCAAGTTTATTACTTATTAAAAAAAATAAAATTTCATATCAGGGAGAGGGTACCTAATTAAGGAAATGTGTGAAAAATATAATAGTAAAAAATAGGAATAATATGGTGTTTTGTGCTGAGTATGCACAGACAGGATACACAGCAGTGAAAAAAAAAATTTATTTTTGAGGGTATCGGTCATACATACAATGCGATCGACAGCTGGAGGAAGACAGGAGTTTTATTTCGTTTTAGATATTCATACTGCACAACCAGTTTGATGAACGACAAGAACTTTTTTTGAGAGTATCGGTCGTACATACAATGCGATCTACAGCTGGAGGAGAAAACAGGGGTTTTATCTCGTTTTGTGTAGAAATGTTAATTAATTCTTATATAGTAGTGTACAATAATGCTAATGAATCTTAGTGGTATATAGTTCTTAAAATCTTCACAATCTATATGATTGCCGCCAGGCAACCGTTCGCGCTCGGAAGTTTAAAGAAGACTGCCTCTCAATGGTCGCCCTATCCAGTTCCATACTCCTACGGAGCTTATATTTTATATCAAGCCCATAATTTGAAGGCCACCGTCAGCGAAAATGCTCCTCCATATACAGCAACCACAATTAATAATGCTCTTGTTAACGATATTCCGGTAATTTGTTCATCGTTCTTTGCTTTTATCTTCTTCTTAATGTAGGTCAGTGTAAACATTGCCCCCACGAAAACTATTTTGAGATAATGATAAGATATGATAAGATGAGATATAATAAGATCATAGCGATCATTCCGTTTGACATTTGTTATTTTGTAAGGCCCCAAAAACTTCGCGCAGAGTTTTAAGCCGGTTCCAAATTGCGTTTTCTTGATGGCCACTAGATCCCCTAGGCCATATTTCGTAGACGGCTTCCCGTTCCGGTCGAAGTTTCTTTTGTTTTGCTCTTATGCTTTCTTGATTTCCTGTTTGGCTGCCCTCCTGGCATCGTCGCGACTGGTTTCGAAGTCATCAATCATTGCTTCCTCCAGGAGCTTTTTCGGTGGTAGGTCTTCACCTGTCCTATTGAGAATCACAAACATTAGCTGGAACGGACTCCTTTTTGTACTTCGGGATACAGTTGAGTTGAGTGTCCTTTGCAATTCAGCAACAAAAGTGTACCACCTTCTTGGATCATCCACTGAAATCTTAGCTAAGGTCTCTACAATGATTCGGTTAATGTGTTCCACTTGTTCATTTCCTCTGGGTACTCCTGTCGTTGTCAGAACATGCTGAAAACCTTGCTGCAAACAGTTGTTTTTGAAAACGTTCGCAGTGAATGCAGCCTCTCTATCCGACATGATCCTAAAAGGATTGCCGAAAACTCCCTCTGGGCTTCTAGCTTACTAATAACTTCTTTACCCTTCGTTGACTGGGTAGATCCACACAAGCTTGGTAAAGGCGTCCACCACAACAAACAAATAGTTGTAGTTCTTATTCGTTGAAGGCAGTGGTCCCATGTGATCGACGTGGAGTGTGTGAAGTGGCACATCACTTTTCTCGACGATGCTTAAGAATCCTTCGTTTTTTCCGTTTTTCCTTGCTGCCAAAATACAAGCATCACAGTTTCGTAGGACGTATTCCACCATGTTAGATAAGTTTGGAATGAAGTAATTCTGTTTAGCAATGGCTTCCACCTTGGCGGCTCCTATGTGACCTCTGTCATGAATATTTCGTAGAATCTCACGCTGAATTATTTTCTTGACAACGAAAACGTAATTTCCCGACACAAATTTGTATAGCAAATCGTTCCGCAACTCAAATTCCTTGTATACCCTAGTGGTAGAGAGAATACTCATGATTAACTGACAACATTGATCCTTACCCTATGCTTTTTTTTAATCTTTGAACTATGCCATCCTCGACTCGCATGACCATTGGATATCTGCTAATTATTTTCCATTATTTTCTGCTACTTTTAGCACTTTAGTATGATTCATAATGTACTCGTTTTCATCCTTGGTAGCGATGATGATGTCATCCAGATACAACAGGAAGTACTTTTTTCGTATTAATTCTCGGAAAACTGTATTAAGAAAACACTGAAAATCTGACGGCGAATAGCATAATCCAAACGGAACCTTCAGAAATTCATATTGACTGCCTGGTGTGACGAATGAAGTATATTTCCTTCTGTCATCAGCAATGTCAACGTGAAAGAATCCGTTGCGAAGGTCCAGCGTCGTAAAGATCTTCGCGCCATATAATTGCTCCAGCACATCCTCTATCGCCGGAAGTGGATATCGATATCTGATAACTTTGGCGTTATGTTTCGGATAGTCCACACACAACCTTGTTTTTCTATCCTTCTTCTTGACCAGCACAATTGGATTGGCAAAATCTGAGCGGCTCTGTCGTATCATACCTTCATCCAGCCATTCCTCAATTTGTTCGTTAACAGTCCGTTTTTCTGGCTCTGCCAATTACCTTGCCTTTTGATAAACCGGTGTCTTGTCCTGGAGAACAACACTCATCTCAATACAGATGATATTCGACATTTCTTTTCTGAAATTCTCGTTACCCACACGCAGTGGGGTTCTGTTTCGTCATTCGCCGCGTCGAACACTTCTATGCTAAAAATATCATTTTCCTCCAGTTCATTTGTACTCCGTATCGATTTTTTTGCTTTCACTAATTTTCTGATTCTTACTATTTTACCATGACTGATTATTAACTCGACCTCTCTGATGAAATCTTTCCCCAATAATATTTTTTTTGAGATCCAGTTGTCAACGTACCACTTGAAAACGTACCCAATAGTCGTTATCGTCTATGTGCAGTATTGGGGGTGGCCGTGGTTTAGTGGTACATGCATAGACTCCTAGACTCGCGGGTTCGAATCCCGTGTCAGGCAATTCTGTGAAAAAGTCTTTTCATAGAATTTGTATGTAGTTATATGAAAATCAACTCTGACATGAAGGCATAACACTGATGTTGGAGTGGTTGCTGCCTGGGCTAATTGTAACGAACTAACAACTAGCACGTACTTAAGACCCACTGGTTGAGGAGGATGTACTAGTTCGTCCCGTCCAGTTTGACAACCACCTCTGGGAAAAATATCGAAACCTAATACACCTGAGTTTCAAACTACTACACCACCCGCCCGCGCCCTGGAGAAAAAGCCAGTAAAAGGGTATTCATATCCCCTTGGTCATTCCTGGTTCACCAAGCTCCCCGAACCGATCATCTTATATAGGGACGCCGATAAATGCGCAGTTATCTTTTCCGGAGATGCTGACCTGAATTTTATTCCTTCATTTTATTCGGACAATTTGGCGACACATGCCCAAATAGATTGCACTTGAAACATTTCGTTCCCTTTTCCTTATCTGGACAATTATAAGCGACGTGCGATAAAGATCCGCAGTTATGACACCTCCTGTTTGGCATGTTTGAGCGTCCTCCGTTGGCTTTTGATATACCAGCCCTGACGACATCTACCTTTTGCTGCGGCAACTATCTGTGCATCTTGTAACATTCCATCTTTTGCTTTAGTTCATCTATGTTAGTTGCCTCGTACATGATCGTTTTGTTGTAAATGGAATCGGGATTACAAGCTATGATGTACTCGAAGGTAGATGATTCATTCACTTTATTGGAGTTTAACTGTTTATAAAGGGTGATTCATCGTGACGTTTGATTTTCAACAGGCTTTTTTTTTGACAGATCACGCGTGACTTCTATCAAACAGCTTTGTGATTTGTATTCAATATCGTTTGGCAAGTCATTGAAAAAAACTCACACCACAGCAGCATCTTCAAACTGAAGATGACCTACTGAAACCACTATTGGCAATACCATTTGCAAGTTTGAGTCCCAGCGTACAAAATTAAACTTCTGCAGGAATTAAAGCCAGGCGACTTAAATTTGCGTCTTATTTTCAGTGTTTTATCGTGAAATTTCGTTCTGTGATGAAGCCCATTTATAGTTCAATGGATACGTTAATAAACAAAATTGCCATATTTGGGCTGATGAGCAACCTGAAGAGTACCAAGAGTTACCATTATATCCATTAAAAACAACGGTATGGTGTTTTTCCTGAAATTCAAGCACATGGTCTCTGTGAGCTCTGGTTTCAACAAAACGGCGCTACGAGCCATACAGCACGGGAAACAATGGACTTTTTTAGAAATCATTTTGGTGAGCACTTTATTTCACGTTTTGCTACGGTAACTGGGCCGCCAAGATATCACACCTATGGACTATTTTCTCTGGAGATATGTAAGGTCTCAGGTCTTCAGGAATAAGGCAGCTACGATTGAGGTTTTGGAAGCGAACATTACTCGTGTTATCCGCGTGATACCAGTCGCTATGTTCGAACGAGTCGCCCAAAATTGTACCTTCCGAATGGACTACCTCATGTCGTAGCCAACAAAAAGTAAATACTATGAATTGTTTTTTAACCGATAATAAAAACGGTACATTATAAATCACACCTCATTATTTTCCCGAAGGAAAGGGCAGGAATAGGAATATTGTGCAGAACAGAATATTGTACAAAAGGATTGGATTATTTTCCAGGAGGAAAGGGGAGGAATTGGAATATTGTATAAAACAGGATATTGTACAAAAGCATAAAATTATTTTCCTGAAGGAAAGGGAATATTTAATAGGAAATATAAATTTATTAGATAAATAGTTATTATTTTTATTTATAGGCACTGGAGTGAGCAGACGAGGAGGAAACATACGTCAAGGAAAGGCACAGGAGTGCTTCCAGGAGAGAAGCAATTTAAAACCATACAAAGATCAATAATACGTGTTGCAGGATATGCCGAATCGGAAGAAGTGTCAAGTGTCTCCCAGGAGGGATTGCTGCTTCGAGCAGATAGGTTGGTCTAGCTTTGGGACAAGGCCAACGAACTGCTGCTGGAGCTTGTGCAGAAGCCGGAATCGAGCAAGTTTACATAATAGAGGAGGAATATTTCGAGGCGGCGGAAATATTCCGTAAAAGGATAAATTTTGTAAAAAAAATAGAAGGAATCATTAAATGTAAGCCTGACATTACCAATGCAACAACACGACGTAAAAAAATACCCGGGGGAATTTGGTGGGTCGTTTTTGAATTGGATAGGGCTAAGAGACCGGTTTAGGGCGGCAGTACTCCTATCTGAAGAAATCGCTGACAGGCAAGGCGGACAATGCTTTAGGAAAAAGTCACTTAACTAAAGACAGCTCCCAGGTGGCATGAGAAAGGGTGAACCAACTGTACGACAAGCCATACCAGACTAGCAGGGAGTACAGACATCAATTTGAGTGGTTGCCGTTGTTAGGAGAGTGGGCATCAGCAAAAAAAAACGAGGCGGTCCGTCAGCTGAAGGTGCTTTGATAACCGGTAGATCATTGGGCTACGGACTACATGATCTCCTAGATTAGGAGAGTAGGAAGCACTTGGAACTGCAACGATCAACGGAATTTCCAAAACTGACTGAAAGAAGCAGGAGCCTTGGAAAATACGGGAACCATCTGGAGAAATCGTGCGTGGACAAGAAGTGGGAACATCTTCACGCGCAAAAAAACTTATTGAAAAGAAGTGGGGGCATCTTCACGCGCAGGAAGTGGGGTATTTAACCCAGTAAGTAACAAGGAGCATCCACTCTATCATTGGCCGAAATTACGGCATTAAACTTGGTGCTCGGATGGACCTTGTATCCAGGAGTAATATATGCCTAAATTGGCAAAAGAAGCGGCATACAAAAGAAGCGTACACAGCAATTAGATGCCGAAATATACAATGCCAAAAGGTTCCACTTCATAACAACATGCTTTGCCTGGTAAAATAGGAGATGCAACATGTGCTTTTTTTATAATTCTGCGCGCGCACCAAGGGGATATGAATAGCCTTTTAATGGCTTTTCACTAGGGCGTAGTGGTTTTGAAACTCAGGTGTTAGGTTTCGATATTTTTCCAGAGGTGGTTTTTAAACTGGAGCCAGTGCATCCTCACCCAGTGCGTCTTAGTACGTGCTAGTTGTTAGTTCATTACATTTAGCCCAGCCAGCAACCACTCCAACATCAGTGTTATGCCTTCATGTCAGAGTTGACGCCGATGGGACTTACATATAACTACATACAAATATGAAATATATGAAAAGACTTTTTCAGAGAATTGCTTCGCATGGGATTCGCACCCGCGACCCTCTGCTTGAGGAGTCTATGCATATACCACTACACCATAGCCACCACGGCCGTGTGTTGACAGTGAGGGGAGAGTCATCCAGGAGGGGAAATTATTAGGACAACAAAAGTAAGGATTGACTAAGCGAGCCGGAGAAGAAAACGAAGATTGAGCAGGAGCCCAATGAGGAAGTGGGGATAAATATGTTATTAAGAAATAAAGGGTAAGGAAAAGAATACTAGGAATAGAAAAAGGAAGAATAATTTAAACCTAGGTTGGTTTATGGGCAAAAAAGAAAGACGAGATACTAACATCTGCACAGTATTGCAATGAGTTTAGTTTTTCTTTAGAGGCGAAGCTTAGTTTTATGCCGACAATAATGGTAAGAATGTAGAATGATGGGTGTAGTTTTGGACCTATAAGGGGGCTCTAAGATACATGCCCTCAGCCTTATCTGATGAGTAACAAACTGATAAAAGAGTACTAGCTCACCGCTTTATCAACGAGAAGAAGAGCGGTAGGTGTCGATGGGGAGCCATTTACAATATAATAAAGAATAAAGGTAAAGGTTTTTCCATGGTATAATTATGTAGCTCAGGAGGGCATAGAGGAAGTAATTTAGATCCTTCAGAGAGGCAGTATCTGGCAACCAACAATGCCATCAGCCACATTGGATCCACTGGTGGTTCAGAATCCATCTGACATACTATTAGCGGACCCGGAATTTTGGAGACAAAATTGACATATGTATTGTTTGGAGTTGGATTTTTTGTGAAGATTATTACATCTGTTATATTGTGTCTTGCTAGGAATGAAGATATTAGGAGAATGTATGTGGGAAAAATGAAGGAAGATATAAAAATGGGACATCTTGTTTTCGCCACACAAAAACCAGAATAAAGTGAGAAAGTATATTACATACCACGTCATTGTATCCCTAAGGATAATCCGATTGTTAACGATGCGAGTTGTAAGACGGATAAGAAACTTTCTCTTAATGACATATGTTACAAATGCTTGGGCCTAAACTGCAAAAGGATTTGCATGAAACTATAATGCGTTTTGGAAGACATAAAGTCACAATATACGCGGATATTCGGATAATGTCTAACCAAGCGAGACTTGCAAAAGAACAATGGAATTTACAGCGGATATTTTGGGGGGAGAATACCGACCAAGTATTGAAGGGATATTGGATCACAGTTGTTTGGTTGACAGCATCACAATTTGCTGCTGTTCGATCATTAATTGAAACTGCTAGGAAGGCGAAAGAAATATTTCCAATTGGAGCTAGGGCAAAAGAAGAGGACTTCTATATGGATGATTGTTTAATAGGAAGCTACTCGGAGAATTCAGCAATTAAATAAGCAAAGGAAATTGATACTATTCTGAAAGGAGCTAAATTTAAATTGCATAAATGTAGATCAAACAGCAAAGTACTTGTGGAAGCTGTAAATTCAGAAGCATAAAAAACACTGTTATTTTCTAAGGAGGAAGGTACAACCATTTTAGGCCTGAAATGGTTGATTGAGCAGGATAAATTTACTTTTGTAGTAAAAAACCCTAATTTTAATGTAGTTATAACAAAAAGGAGAATAGTAAGTATGTAGCACGTCTTTATAACCTAAATTGATATATATCTCCGGACACTGTAATAGGAAGAACATTAATACAGGAGCTATGGAGGTTGAGGTTTGATTGAGATGAAAGACCTCCGGTTGGATTGGAGAATCGATGGTTAGAGTTTTGGAATTCAATTAAATGTTTGGAAAAGTTCCGAAGTTTTCAGATAGCAGTGAGTCTGCACTGGGGGCAGTTTTACTATATTTTAGCGAGGAAAATATGGAAATGGGACA
Organism: Volucella inanis; assembly: GCA_907269105.1. Classification (NCBI taxonomy): domain Eukaryota; kingdom Metazoa; phylum Arthropoda; class Insecta; order Diptera; family Syrphidae; genus Volucella; species Volucella inanis. The sequence goes on along the minus strand of OU026153.1, from coordinate 121,436,113 downwards.
TATGGATCAGCAGCGGAGTTACTCTCAAAAACGGTAAAGAGTAACGTTATGAGCCCTATGGAATGGTCTACAGCCGGACTCAAGTCCAGCATTCTATTGGATAAGAAAGGAAACAAGGAAAATCGAGTGGCATATTTTTCAACATAATCGTCTTTCAGCTCTATACACTTTTTCCAGCGATGTTCAAAAAGTTCGATACCCTTTCTATGATAAGAACTGTCTAGCTCCTCAAAATAGCCATTAACTGCCGGCATCACTTCTTCATCGTTGGAAAATCTTTGACTACTGAGCAATTTTTTCAAGTTTTGGAACAGAAAATAATCCGTGGGGGCTAAATCTGGCGAATAGGGTGCATGAGGTAGCAATTCAAACTTTAAACCATTAATGTTAGCCATTGTAATAACGGATTTGTGAGCTGGTGCATTGTCTTGATAAAACAACACTTTCTTCTTAGCTAAATCCGGATGTTTTTGCTTGATTGCTTCCCTCAAACGTTGCAATAAGTTCGCATAATACTGGCCGTTGATAGTTTTTCCTTTTTCAAAATAGTCAATGAAAATTATCCCACGCGCATCCAAAAAAAATCGAGGTCATGATCTTGACTTCAGATGAAACGGTCTTCGTCTTCTTTGGAGCCGGTTCTCCCTTTTGAATCCCTTGTTCTGATTGCTCTTTTGTTTTGGGTGGACATGGACCCATGTTTCATCCATTGTTTTGAAACGGCGCAAAAATTCTTCTGTGTTGCTGTGAAACTTCGCTTTTTCATGTCCAAATTTTCAAATAATATGGGATGTACCGTATTTTTTGAAATGCTTACAATGTCTGCTACCTCGCACACTTTCAGTCGACGATCATCCAGTACCGCTTTGTGTAGTGCTTCACCATTTCTGGAGTCGTCACCTCAGCTTTATATATTGGTTGGGTAGAGGCCTTTCAAATAAAAGTATTGTATCATTAACGATGACCAATTTTCTCCATTTTCATAAATTCACTGACAACGTCCACTATTGACGGCTGGCAAACAAATACTAAACAACGTATTGAAACATATGCTTTATAGACTGTGTACTTTCCAATATAGTGATATTTTCAAGCAACTACTGCCATGTCTTGGTCAGGCCGGGTACTTCTGGGACCCCCCTTGTACATGCAGTATCAACATCTAAGGAATCTTTAAATATTGGACTTGTAGAAATAAGAAATATTTACCACTTTTGGAGTACGTTAGAAACGATTAACATTCTCAGTTACGCAAATTTTTTCGTAAAAAATTGGATAAATAGGGGGAAAAATCTAAAAAGGAAATTGAGGAGGAAAAGGCAGGAGCTATGGAGTATTTTATTAGGAGAAATCAACAGGAATATTATAATAAGGAAATTACAGCACTTAAGGCTGGAAAATGTTTACTGGATAAAAGTAGAATAGAAGGATTAAAATCAGTTTTGGATGCAAAAGGATTGCTTCGTGTTGGTGGAAGACTAGGTAAGGCAGAAATTCATTATGAGATGAAATATCCCGTAATTATCGCTAATGGATCAAGACTGGGGGATTTGTTAATGGATTATGCTTATCGTCAAACGAATTATGGAGGTTCGTAAGTAATGATACAATTCATAAGTCAAAAATACTGGATACCTAAATTAAGGAGTGAACTAAGGGATCACATACATAAGTGTGTTGTACGGGTGCGTTTATATACACGAATGGAGGGACAATTGATGACGGAATTACCATCAGAAATAGTTCAGGTTTGGAAACCTGCTGGATTATCGGAAAGTAAGAATAGGCCAAAATGTTGGGTGGCAATATTCGTCTGCTTAAAAACAAGAGCAGTGAATATTGAACTTGTTTTGGATTTGTCTACCAAGGCCTTTATAGCGTGTTGTGAAAGATTTATTGGAAGGCAAAAAAATGGATGATGATGGATCATTTACACAGGAAAGTTACGGACTAGAACTTTATGGGAACGTCAGCACCACATCAAGGTGGAATTTGTGAAGCTTCACAGGTGGTAACCTTCAAAATGCAGATTTGCGATATCATCGAAGCGGTCTGAATCCGATGCGATTGAGCCGTGCACTTAGTGAAAAACGACCATGATACGAACAAACGCAAGAAAAAGTGTCTCTACAGCATGACAACGCTTGGCCTCACGTTGCCAAACCCGTTAAAACATATTTGGGATATCTTCAGATATTGCGTCGTGCGATTATTACTTGTTTCGTTCGATGGCACATGGTCTGGCTGATCAGCCTGCCAGCCAGCTCCGCTCATATGAAGACATCAAAAAATGGCTTGATTAGTGGACACCCTTAAAAGATATACACTTTTACCGTAACGGAATTCGAGCTCTGCCTTGAAGATGGGAAAAAGTTGAAGCAAGCGATGGGCAACACTTTAAATGATTTATTTCTAATCATTTTTTCACAATACAGTTGCATTTTCATCAAAACTAACTTAGTTGCTTTAATACTTTAATACTTAATAGTTTAAGTTTGGTTGCAAAAAATTTGGCGCACTTGTATTGCATGGGACGAAAAAATTCATGATCCACATTACGAAAAATGGCTGACCTAGATTCGCTTCCTGCCGAACGCTAACAAAACAAAAATACAAAGATGTAATTTACCAAAAAGATGATTCATCAGCCAGTGAGGCACCTCCATTTTTTTTTGGTAGACGCGAGCGAGAATGTTTTGCGACCGCTGCCACACATAAGAACATCTGATATCGAGCTTGTCGGTTGCACAAAGGTAGGAGCGAATACTAGAGTCGTCCCTTTGAAGATAGTCTCCATGCCACGCCTTGAACTTCAAGTAGCTGTCCTTGGTTCCCACTTAGCTTAATCCATAGTCCATTTCCATTCAATTAACTGTGTGAAAATAGTGTTGAAATGCGACTCTCCAATCGTACTAAGTTGGCTGAACTCATATCACAGATGATATCGTCAATATGTCGCATATTCTGCGAAATTTTGATTCTAACAGATTTAAATGATTGGCGTTTCTCTTGTTGCCACCAGAAAATTGGCCATCTGCATGGAAGTCAGAGTGTACCACCAGCCAGAAGCTCAAACCGCAGTTTTTAGATGATCTAGGATAGTGGTTTTCCCCAAGAAGTTCTCTGACTGGAACAGTTTGCTACATAGTGTGGCGTTTGCTTTACAGTTTTCACGAAATACACATTCAGAAAGAAAACTAACTGTTGGAGAGTACTGGAGAGACCTTGCCTGTTACGGTTAAACTCCATTAAAATAGACCAGTGGTTGATCTGATGCATTGTCTCGGAAAACCAAAAACGTAGAACGGGCTTCAAAAGTGACACACTCTACTACTACTACTAGTACTACTACTACTACTACTACTACTCCACTAGGACTACTGTGTAAGAGGCTGCTGAAGAGCCGACGAAGAAGCGATGTTAACGCACTTCGCAAAGAGATGCCAAATGCCGTCGAAGGCGCTAGTGCTAACCTCTCGAATCTGAAGCTGCGCAAACTTTTTTGTCCCAAATTAGGCCAAGACGAGGAAACTTTCCGGTACTTCTGCTGAAGGGTCTCTCCGCGCATATTTTCCGGATGAAACTGGTCAAAGGCTGCAGATTCGGTGGAGGGAAATAACATGAAGCGGTCAAACCCATTGCCAAAGGTCGTAGCACTGATCGACAGATGTCAGCCAAAGCGGTGAAATAACCTCTGAGAAACAATTTTTCTCCCGCAATCCATTTTTGTTTTTATAGTTAAAATTTCTTTGGCTTCAATAAATTTAGAACAACCTTCATCGAGACAATTCGCATACATTTTCCGTGTACAATTTACATTTGGAGTAGTTCAAACGTAGTTCAGTCATGTCCCACGATGATGGTACAAAAATTTAATAATTTTCATTAGAAATCGGTAAGCAACACGTTGATCTTAAGTTTCCGTCGATAAATTAGAAAATCTGTTCATATCCTGTACTTATTGAACCGATGGTGTTCTTCAGTAAAAAAAAAAAAAAAAAAAAAAAAATACTTAAAGGTGTTTTTGAAGAAATTAAAATGAATCTGAAGTTCTTGAGAGAAGAAGTTGATTTTGCGAGAAAGAGATATTTTTCCCTGAAGTAAGAAGATATTTTTTGTTATTTTGGTTGAGGGAGATTATGGATGATCCACTCCTTGTTTGTTTTGTTTGGCCCAGAGGCCAATTACCGAATTTAATTAAAATCACCACATAGAATGGGCGATCTGACCAACTGGTTCTCCCAGCTGGACATATCAGCTTAAAGCACTTGGTGAGAGCACTCTTCAGGTACTGATTTGATTCCTATAGCTTTTGTTTTGTTCGTTGTTTAGAGGGAGATTTAGCAGGCTTGCTGGTAGACCACCCTTAAAGCTCACTCATGGTGTTGTGGAAAATATTGCAGACTTAATGTGTTATTAAATACAATAAGGGAATGAGAGGCGTGGATGAACATGACCAGGTATCAGCATGTTTTTCCGTTATGTGAAATTTCACGAAAGGATATAAAAAGTTATTTTCCTACATGGTTGATATTGCGCTTTATAATGCACAGGTCTTGCATTCAAAAATCCAAGGCAGAAACCAAAAATTTACGAATTTTCGACTTGATATTGCTGAGCAATTATTCTCATAAATTTTCTTACCTAATTACAACGTTGGGAGGCATCCTTCATAAGGCGAAGAGCACTACGGTTACAGGCTAAAAATTGAAGTTATTTTCTGGAGCAACTTCCGCAAACTAGTAAAAAACATATTCCTTCAAAAAGGTGGCTGTGGTGTAGTGGTATATGCATAGATTCCTCAAGCAGAGAGTCGCGGGTGCGAATCCAGTTCGAGGCAATTCTCTGAAAAAGTCTTTTCATAGAATTTGTATGTAGTTATACGAAAATCCCGTCGGCGTCAACTCTGACATGAAGGCATAACACTGATGTTGGAGTGGTTTCTGGCTGGGCTAAATGTAACGAACTAACAACCAGAACGTACTAAGAACTACTGGTTAAGGATTTACTGGCTTCAGTTTGACAACCATCTCTGGGAAAAATATTGAAACCTAATACACCTGAGTTTCAAACTACTAGACCACCCGCCCGCACTCTAGATAAAAGCCAGTAAACGGGTATTCATATCCCCATGGTGCGCGCGCGGGATTATAAAAAAAAGAAGGTGCCATGTATGCCAAACACAATTCACGTAGTGAGACTACTTGGCAATGTAAGCGATGTGAGGTGTCTTTATATTTTGCTTCGAGCAGTATCACATACTTTAAGAATATTAATTAAAGGCAATTCTGTAAGTCATTTTAAAAAAAATTATATATATAGTTTGCTAATTTTATTTCTAATAATTTCCATTCTATCGAGGAATGTTTTTTTTTAGTTTCATTATTACTTAAAGAGGATAGTTTTAAATATTTTGTGCATTATTGTCATTATTTTACACATCATATTTTTATAAATATATTAAGTAAAATCAAATAAGGTTCTCTCTGCGGTAACCCTCGCATAGAGTTGCATTGAAATTAACTAGTCTTCACATAAGTGTTTCCTTGACCTTAAATCGTTGGGCAAAGGGTTAATGCATCAAGAATACATTCAGGAGTAGAAAATATGAATGATTATATTTTCATTTTAGAACGACCTCGTAATGAGTATAACATACGTTTTATTCTCTCCAAAGTAACACAAAGAACAACTTATGTCCTTACAATTGGTCTTTAGAAATAAATGCACTATTTAAACGGTAAGTTTTCAAAAAAATATTTGCAGATGATGTAAATTTTTACATTGCTTGGAATATCTTTCCAATAAGTTTCTTAAATAGTGGAATCTCCAAATCAATACTAATCATAGAAATTACATATTACAGAAAATGACACTGAAGATAAACTTATTGAAAAATAATAAACAGAGAAGCATTAATGAAACTTTTCTTCACATACATAAAAACTGTATATACTATCCATATATAAAAATAAAAATAACAAAAACAGTTAAAAATTGCAAAAATGACACAAATCCACCCAAATTAAATAAGAAATAACTTAAACAAAATTACGACATTATTAATAAAAATAAAAAACAATTTTTACAATTTTAGACATATTTTACCAATTTTAAGCTCGATATATACTCATTATCAGAAAAAGCTAAATGTCATCACAAACCTTAAACACTATATAAACATACTAAAATGCTTATATGAAACACAGGGTCATAGTTTATGGCTATAATATTAAGCGATATGTCGAGTTCTATTATTAAATGTTTTGATTATACTTCAAGCCAATAATAAAATTTTTGAAATATCTTAAATGGTTTGCCTTTTACTTAAAAAAAAAAAAGTTGTCAAGTCATTATTTGAAAACCTGATACCTTTAGTAATAAATCCTATTCTTTTCTCGCCTTTCGACGAAAAACTTAAGTATATGGCCACAAAGTCAGATCTAGACGGAATATGTGGCGAAATTCAGGACCTGAGGCAAACCAACGCAGCTCTTCAAGACAAATTGCACCGGATGGAGTCGAAATGATCTGACCTCGAACTAACTAGCTAAAAAAGCATTTGGAAAAATATCCTGCACCTCCCTGTGGTAACAGACCAAATAACTACAGAAAATGCAAAAGAAATTCAACTGCAATCACAGAAATCCGCTCATTACGATCAAATAACCCTAAAGTAAATAACGTTATGGTGGAACTGAAACGGAAAGATAACTTTGACGCTATTGTAAGCACATCTTTTGCTTCGACGTCAAAACTTTGCGACAAGGGCATCTTTATGCATAGAGACTACCCAGCAGCGGCGCGATGGAAAAGATAACAATCCGAAAAGAAGTCTTAGCAAAGCACAATAAAATTAAAACACAAATTCGAGGAGACAAAATTACGATAAGCAAACATGTTTTTTACCTGGATGCCAAGAACAATTTCACATGTAATGTAAAGATGATGACGGAATGACATTTCTTCCACATTAAATTGGTAACAGCTCAACTCTGAGAGCAATAGCCAGAGACTCTCAAACAGTGGGCAGCGTTCAACTACCCAGTTTTTAGCAAGAAAGTCGTTAGCCTATCAAGCAACTTAAAAATAAATAAAATTAGCAAATTTAAAATTTATCTTAAACAAAATATATATACTAATCTAAAAACTTATCTTAATCAAAATATTTGCACTTTAAAAATAATATCGAATATCATTGCAGGGATACGTAGAAAAATACAGTTGAGAGGATTTTTTTAAGTAATTCATTAGTATGATATCTTCTTCTTGTACGAAACTTTCACCGAATCGAACAAAGATACCTACAAACATTTGTTTGAGTATTACGAATTGTACTGGATATTAGAATCAAGAACATCAACTCATGGAAGAGATAGCGGAGGATGCCTTTTTGGACTAAAAAAGGGTATTAAAAAAATTTTCACCTCTGCTTCGTTCACGAATTATACAGAACATTTTTAAAAATCATAAGTAATGGACAAGTACTCTTCATCATTCCAGTCTACGTTAATTGCAACTTTTGGCAGCAAGATTTTCCTTCCTTGTACAATTTCTTGTTGCAATTTAAGCAACAAAATGTGATGTTAATTGGAGATTGCAACGAAAGTGTCGGAGACACACAACTATGGCTATTTCATCCAGATTTCGCTGGTAATACTGCGTATGCTCCCAGGAAGTCGAAAGACAAAACAATCGATAGCAATGGTAGAAAATTCATCGAAATATGTGAGTCGATCAACCTGTCACTTCTGAATGGTCGAACAAAAAGCGATGAAGATGGCTCTCTTACTTTTTTCAGATGCAACGCTTCTTCAACGATAGACTACTGCCTGGTGACAGCTGAATGAATAAACTGCAAGCCCCATCTTGAGATAGGCGAGCTCCTGTTCCCCGATCATGTTCCGCTATTGGTCACTGCTAAACTTTCCACTCAAAATGTGAATACCGAGCCTGAAAGACAGCTACGTTCAAAATTAATGTGGAATGAGAATTTTGCACAGCGTTATCAAACAGAACTAGATCGAGTCCTAGACACAATAGATTTCTCCGAACCACAAACCAATCAAGGAATAGACACTTTCACGTCTTTTATAGCTATGGTAGGAGATAATCAACAAAAAAAAAAAACAGCCATTGTATGCCGCAGATTACCTTGGTGTAAGAAAAAAAAACTTTTGCTTACTTACGTCTAGCAAAAAAACACCAACCTCTACACAACAATAGACAGCGCCAATCTTCTTATTATCAAATACGTAACGGAATATTATCTGAAGTATTATGCCAGGTTTATTCAGCGAACAATTAAGGTATTTAACAGAGAATCCAACTAATTCTTGCAGTGATAATACAAACAATTTAAATTGAAATGGCTGCGACGCAAGAAAATACATCACCGAACAACCACTCCAACAGCATTCCACAGGTCAGCACCGGCACGACAATATCGCAAACTGAATCTCACATTGGTGCAATAAGTAATTTGGGACTACGGTCACTTATGTAATCAGACCCCAAGTTCAGGTTTCTATAAATTAACGAATAAAATCACATAAGATATGTCGAGGTTCTACACTTAGGTCACGGTTTTGGATGACAACAATCCCTGCTAAGTTTTGGAAATAGCTAAAATACTCCGCGCGTATGCAAGTACGACAAGTTAAAAAAGAACTGGTTACTCGTTTCAGTATATCCAACCCATCAAGCTTTTCATCACAGCTTCTGCGTAAGATGAAAGATCTCGCTGCAACCAACATATGTACATGACGATCTAAACTCCTATTGGCTACAGCCCAAACCAAGTAATATTACATATATACATGCTTATGGCATGCAAATACAACATTGTGAAATCGCAACAGCATATTCTATTTCTACAATCTCCAAACAAAAATCGCTGACTTTAAAAAAAGCATTCAAAAACTTGCTGCAACACTTTGTGTATGGCCAAGATAATATACAGTACCATACGATATTGATCAGGAAAACTCCAACACAATGCAAAACAAATATTTACATCCGTTCAACGTAGGGGGAATGATACACGGGGCACATAGATACGGCAAATATTGAACGGTAGCTTACTATGGTATTCATTCACTTAAAAAAAAAAACCACCGACGCGCCCAATAAGCTGCCGGTGAATTGCCGAAACTCAGTCGTTTTGCTGCACTTGACAAGCATGAACACATTTTTATAGATCGCAATAAAAATTTCGTCAACTTTAGAAAGTGTATAATTTGCCAGTGTTATTATTGTTATTTAAATTATGCAGTATTTACTTATTATGCATTTACATTATGCAGTAAGTATAAACTGTGAATTACTCTACAAAGTAATCATTTTTTTCCTATTTTTTTTACAATTTGCACGCGCTTAAGGGAGTTGAGTACCCTTATTATGCTTGTACAAAGCGCGGGCGAAGGAAAATCAGGGGCGATGAAAAAAGAGGTGCCGATGAACGTTGGTTTTAAATGTTTGAATGTTACAATGACTAGGAAATAAAGAGCTAGACAGGGCATTCCATAAGCTGGTTGTGCGGCTTAGGAACGAATTACGATATTTTAGAGTACGTCCGAAAGTGGGCTTGAAGGTAAACTGATGAGCGTTCATAGTGAGACGGGTGTTACGGTGAAAAGTTTGAAGGGGTGGATAATGATAACTTCAATATACCCCATGGCATTATTGAGCATATGAATAAGTACTTTGTTTCTTATTTTTCAGAAAATGGTTCGCACTTCCAAAAAAAAAAGATCGAAAGAGTGCTTATAGCCAAAATTACAATGGGATCTGCAACTGCAGCTAGGCAGCTAATAAGTACAATATGAAGGTAGCAAATTTACAACACCCAGTAGAAAATGAAAGGGAATCTCTAAAAATGCTGATATTACTGAACCCCGGTACGCATGTAAGTATACATCACACCAAGTATTCACTGTCGAACCAGAATAGCTATTGAACGGCTTCATAACAAAATGCAGTTGAATGCACCATGGTCTTACTTTGTTGCAAGTGCGGCAACTTGCTTATGAATATGAGAAAAAAAAAATGATTGCTGTTATTAAACTGCTTGTAATAAAAATAAGGCTGCTGGCATAGAATGGATTAATAATTAAAAACACCAGCATTACTAGATCCTTCTTTTTTAAATAGACTTCTGTGACAATATTAGAAGAAAGAAGTCCTTTTCAGATATGATTTTTCAAGTGATCGCGTACTTAATTTTGATTAAACTGGTGTCACAACGGTTCTCAATACTATAAAAAGAAAAGACACAACTACAGGTCGGCCAAATGGTATCTGTTGAGAGGGGTGAATTAGTCATTTTTGGAGGTATCATAACGGGCGTTGGAAATACAATTCCCAAGAGCTCACTATAAAATGCATTTCTTAAACGGTGCTGCAGAGGGTTATTTGGGATTATCATCAAAATCAGGTTGGATAAACTCTGAACTTTTTTTGGAAGTTCTTAAGCACATTTAAAAGCACACAAGCTCCACGATGTTTGCGATAATTTCTATTGAGGCAATTAACTACTGTCGTGATAATGGGCCATTCCTGCCACACACGTCCCATAAACTCCAGACTCTTGATGTTGGAGTTTTCGGCCGATTCAATGCTAAACTAAAAGTAACATATAATGACTGGCACATTAGCCATCCTGGGAAAGCTTAAGGTATTTATGATATACCAAGTCTTTGAAGCATTCAGTGGCAAAAAAATCACCAGTGCATTAAGTAAGCCTGTTTTTTTTTTTTTCTTTTTTTTATACCGCTCGCGCGGTTTTTTATTTACTTATAATATTCCTATCTTAGCATAATTGCTTATTTTATAATTTGTAATTTATATAGCCCAGTTTACTACTGAAATCGTACATATTTTCGGAAATGGAAATACGATGTCATGCAATGTCATGAATTAATTAAATCGACATGCCAGTTATAATGTGCTGGACCATATCCATCCTTAAACAAATCTAAGATCACTATATTTTTCTATCATTAAGTTGAAACGTCATCCAACAGACCGCGCTTGGATTGGTTATCAACGTTCCACAATCAAGAAACATGTCCACCTAAAAGCAAAAGAATTTGAAGGAGTCGTTCACCGAATTATAGTTCTGCCCGAAGTCGACGGTTATAGATATTGCTTTTAATTAGTTGATTTACCCGCTGGCCAGAAGGAGTTTTAATGAAAGACATGTCAGCAGAAATAACTGGAAGCATTTTCTACTTTAGATGGATTTTAAAATTCGGAACACTTAAAACAGTGACAATAGATCAAAGCACACAATTTGAATCAGCTTTAGTTCGTACTTTCTCTAGAATTATTGGCGCAAAACAAACAACGACACCATATCATGCAGCACCGAGCGGGATGGCGGAAAGGTGGCATCATTCGCTCAAAACGACATTCATGTGTATCCAACATCTTGCATCCAGCTTTTGACACTAACGCTTACGTTCTTTGAACATGACCTTTGTACATACACAAGTGAAAAGTTATATAAAATATAAACACGATTGTACATCGCCTCTAGCGACGTTATAGTTGTTTTGGATGATTTAAATCTCCCTTAGCTGAAATGGGTTCAACTTAATTCGTGCGGTTTTTTTTTAAAATTTAAACGTTTATTTAAGAAAAACATGTACAATAGTATTATTAAAAGTATTGCCCATCTGAAGCTATGACTTTTTCTAATCTTTCTGGCAATTTGTGGATTCCATCCCAAAAGAAGTGCGCCGGCTTGGCAGCCAAGAATGAATCAAGCCAATTTTTAATATTCTGCTCTGATGTGAACCGTTTTTCATTGAGGGCGTTCTGCATCGGCCGGAACAAATGGTAGCCAGAAGGGGCAAGGTCTGGGCTATAAGGCGGGTGGGGTAAGACTTCCCATCCACTGTTTTCCAAAAAGTTCTTAACCGGAATAGCAGCGTAGGGCCGAGCGTTGTCATGATGGAAAATTATTGCCTCGTGTCTTTTCGCATATTCTGGGCGTTTTTCGGCTCTCTTCAAACGGATTAATTGTGTTCGGTAGCATCGTCCATTGATGGTTTCACCCAGTTTTAGCAGCTTATAATACAGCACACCCATCTGATCCCACCAAATACAGAGAATTGTCTTCTCGCAATGGATATTCTGCTTTGCCGTTGATTTGGCTGGTTGGCCGGGTTTTTTATATGATTTTTTGCGCTTGGGGTTGTCGTAATGGATCCATTTTTCACCACCAGTAATAATCCGATGCAAAAATGACTTCCTTTTGTGGCGTTCCAGCAGCGTTTCGGACAGGCAAAACCGCCTTTCGACGTCTCTAGGCTTGAGTTCATGTGGAACCCAATTTCCTTGATGGCTCCTTGAGTGAAACCCAAAGATTCTGCGAGCTCTTCTTGTGTTTGGCAACAATCTTCATAGAGTAATGCTTCCAGTTCTTCATCTTCAAACTTTTTTGGCTGCCCAGAACGTTGATCGTCTTCCAAGCCAAAATCACCACTTTTAAATCGTGCAAACCACTTTTGGCACGTTCGCTCAGCTAGCGCATTTTCACTTTGAAGAAGAACTCCCCGCAAAAACACTTTTTCAGGCACAAAGTTTGACATACTTGAGTGAAAAAAGAATATTGTTGCTTACGCTTCAAATGAATGACATATACTGAAATGACGTACAATGACCGTAGCTTTCGTACGCATTTCCCAATGGAATAATAACAACTGAATAATACAAGTTACGCCATCTCTTAACAAACCGCACGAATAAGTTATAGACCCAATAATAAAACACATTTCAGTGCTGTTAAGGCGATGTCCAAAAAAAAAATTTATTTTCATCGGCTGTCTTACAGACTCCAGTAAAAAAAATCTTGGAGGATAGCTTGATTATATAATTTTTTCCGTTACGGATAATTACATTTTTTCAATCAGCAATCACTTTCTCTCTAATTTGACGTTTTCGTAAGACAACGGTTTCAGAACTCTGTCCTATAAACACGCCTATACCTTTAAGTTTCGTAGCGCATACTACGTTAACTAAGCAACTTACTAAGTACAACCATTTTAAACTTTCTCTACGATAAAGATTGCCTCATTTTTCATTTTCATTCTGATATAACAAAGAAATTCGCGCAATTCGTAGCAAGATACTATACTTCTATTAACATACTATTACTAAAAACAGTACCACACGAACTTTTTTGTCCTTTTCTGTATGTACTTCGGAAATTTTTCTTAATATCCATTTAGTTAATGGCAGAAAGTTAATCCTAATTAGTAGAATATGGAAGATGGAATAGGTAGTCTGTTGAGTAGATGTTCTTAAACTTTTGGATCATTCTTTGAACTTATAGCCATCGCAATTGGAAGCTTCAGTTTTGATTAAATATTGATTATTATTAATGGTTCTGGCAAGGTGTTGCTTTTAATTAGCTGCTTTGAATAGTAGTGGCATCGTATACGAGTACACTTATGCATTATCTGACGTGTTACGTTTTCAACTCTTAGAGCCCAATATGGCTAAGGCAAAGTTGACAAATTTGAATAAATTCCCCCGTATAGCGTCCTTTTGTGTATCATTTCAAATAATAATTTGGTAAAATTGGCATTGTTTGGGATTATATATGGATGCTTCTTACTCTCTGTTAGATTATAATCCTTTATCCAGCCTCTCCGCACAAATATATGATATTATCAAGATTAAGTCCCGGTGATAGTGACAAAAGCTTTCTTTTGTACATATATAAAATGACCGAGTAGACTACTGCTCTTCTAGCTCAATTTTTGTAAAAATTCTTTTAGTTTTTCTGCGTTGGGTTATGCAATTACTTGAATTAATCTATTATAAAAAAATTGTTCCAATATATTTTAAGTTACACTAGTACTGTCTTCAATCCAGGTATGGTGGTGTTTACAATGTCTTCTTATGATCGTGACACAACACGGAGTTTATGCTGCTTCGGATGAATCCACCACAGCAGATGACTGTTTTTTAATTTATCCTCTATTTGCATAATCGGCAGCAGGTCGACTATGTATAAATGTCTGTGTTTTTCTATCTAGAGAAGCATCTTCTTATGCAGTATTAGGCAGTTGTGGAGTCTGCCCATTCAAAAGCGTTACCTTCTGGTGGCCCAAATGTTCGGTTAAGTTCCTTTAGCACTTTTGATAGTAAATGGGCTCAGTCAGCTACACCTTCGGAATTGGTAATCTGTTCATATGGTTTCGCCTCTACTTTCCAAACTTTTTGTAGCGTTCCTTATTGCAGCAAAAATTGTTTTTTAATTGAAAAAGTGGATGAAATAAAGTATCTCGAACTTGTCATTGATTCTAAAATGATTTTTGTAAGCCGCATTAAATCTTTAAAAAAAATATTTTCGTTGCACTTAGAAAAATTGTTTCAACCTGAAAAATGTTCTAAGAAATTATTGAAAACTAAACACGAGTACTATGGCATATTTAACTCAAAACTTCACTGTGGTATTGCGTTTGGGGAGGTTCTTATAATAACAAAATTTAACCGCTTTTAAATCTGTAGAAAAGTGTTATAAGAAAAATTTGTCGTTAACACCGTAGACATGCAAGTTTTCCATTGTTTCAAGATATGAAAATTCCGCCAGTCCGTCACTTGTATTGTTTTAAAGTTTTAAAAACGTTCTTTTTCAGATCACGAAATTGAAATAGCAGACTTATTTCTAATCATAATTTACGTAAAAGTTATTTAAATGTTGTACATTATCTGTACCCTTAGCTCGCACCACTACATTTCCGCAATTTTTATATACTTCCAGACAATCAGAACAATTACATCTTCTGGAGTGTTGAATGCATATTTTCTGACATCCTGGCGTAAAAGAGAATCTTCTTTTTTTTTTATCTGTTGTTTTTTAACTCACATTTCCTTTTAATAATTGTCTCGTATTTATTCAATTTAAATTGTATAGCAGCATTTTATCTTTGTATTTTGCTTTTTGAGTTAACCCCACTCACTGTTAGTTTTATTCATAATAAAGCTCATTGAAGTGGGATTTAATACTATTTTTAAACTTGAAGTGCATAAAATTCAAAATGTCATACAGACATGTAAAAATAAAAATAAATAGTATTAAAATAATAATAATATGATATGAATTTTTCAAAACCTAAATGTGCCAAGGATGTCCAGAGTTATCTTGGTTTGACCGGATTTTTTCGTAAATTCATTCCGTCGTATTCATCAATCGCAAAACCCCTATCGGATCAACTAAAGAAGGATAGCAAGTTTCAATTCGGTCCCGACGAAATTCCAGTTTTTGAAACTCTGCTTGTGTAGCGAGCCAGTACTGAAATTTCTCAATCCGGACTTAGAGACGGAGCTTCACACGGACGCCATCGTGTGTGTAGCGTCCTGCTGCAAAAGCACAATGATGGAAAATTTCACCCCATGTTAAATTTCAAATGTGCTCCAGCAGAGGGTAATTACGCTAGTTACGAATATGAGATGTAACCAGCTGTAAAATATCTGAAAAAGTTGCGGGTCTACAGCTTGAGATTGAAAATCTGCGTATTCACGGACTGTCAAACATTTCAGGCGACCATGAATAAGCGAGTCATATGCCTTCGGGTAGCTAGCTGAACACTCCTCATAAAAGAATTTGACTGCAGCGTCGTCCACAGATCGGCTTCAGCAATGCTACATGTGGACTGTTTAAGTAAGTATACTCCGGTGCTAAGAATTGAGTACGGCCTCTTACATAGGATACGAAGCGCGCAACAGAAGGACGGACAGACGTTGCTGGTAGTTCCGCGATCTTTTTAAAGGGAGATACTGAAAACTATTTATGAAACAGGTCATGGTTGTGCCAGGAAGACGAGTCGCTAAGTACCCTTCACCTGGATCATTTGGGTCCGTTACCATTTACAGCGAAGTATCTTAGGAACCTATTAGAAATCGTCGATGCTTTTTCTAAATTTTTTTTGGATGTACGAGATTAAAATTAGAATAATTAATTATATGTAATAAAATATATGATAATGTAGTTTATAATATATGTAAAAGGGGAAATATAAAACATTAGTAATCCACTGCATAACCAATAATAATGCTATGCAGAAAATTCCCAGTATAAATGATTATAATTAAGACTCAGTATATTGCATACCTTTTGGCGATAAAACACAATAAAATTGATTTTCATTTTTCGTGTGGTGACCAAAATCCTTTTATCGATTTACACCAGTGAAGAGCACTACGTCGGACGAGGTTGTTAGGAAGGTAGAGTTGTAGAGTCAAACTTTTGGAGATCTAGTACGCGTCATCACCGATAGACGGATGGCTTTAATGGGAGGTGCGTTCACGGGATACTGCAAGCAGCGGAACATCGCGCACGTTGCTATTTCTACGGGTGTACCAAGGGGAAATGGTTAGGTCGAGAGGATAAACCGGACCATAATCGACGTTCTTTTCAAATTTTCCCTCGACGAACCGATGAAGTGGCTAAAGTTTGTTCCGAACCTTCAGTCTGCAGAAATGCAGAGAAGCCCATTCCAATTGATGTTTGGTATTCCAATGAAGAGTACAGAGGATACAAAACTGGCTGAAAAGGTAACGGAAGCCATTATCAACGATTTTCGGAACCACCGAAGTGACCTGAGGAAATGAGCCAAGGAAGAGATATCGAGAGTGTAGGAAGAGAACCGGAGGGGTTCAATCGGAAATGGAAGGCGGCATACCTATACCGAGTCCACGACCTAGTCACGATATCACGTACGCAGTTCGGTGCCGGGCTTTAACTCTACCCCAAGTTCTTAGGGCTGTATCAGGTGTCCGAAATCAAGAGGAATGATCGGTACGAGGTCAGATAAGTTGGTAACCACGAAGGACCCAAAGCTACCTCATCGTCCGCTGATCAAATGAAACCATGGGTGAGCCATAGCAGCGATATCGATGAAAATAAAAATGAAGACAAGAACGAGAAACTGCCCAGATATTGGACGACGCAATATCTGGGGTTTAGCATTGTGAGGCCGAGCGTTCCTATGCTGTAGAATCCTTTTTTTTGCCTCTGCTTGTATTGTGTTCATTTTTCGCGTAGAGTTCGGCTCAATCGCATCAATTGAAGTCGATGCCATTCCCCAGTGATTATTTCGTTAAGTTTCAACAGTTCATAATAAATAATACCGAACTATTCCCACCGATAACCTTCGCAATGTGAATATTCCAACGAGCCGACGACTTAGAAGCATTGCTAGGCAGTCCTCATGACTTTCTTTTTTTTTCGAGTTGCTGTAATGGATATTTTTCATCACCCGCCGCCATGCGATGAAGAAAACCCTCCCGTTTTTGCCGCTGAAGAAGTTGTTCATAAGCGACGCTCAACGTTCCTTGTCTTTAAAACATAAGGAACCCAAGTTCCTTGTTTTTGAATCATTGCAATCGCTTTAAAATG